>VYZX01015023.1:9220-38119 GCA_013401335.1 Brachypteracias leptosomus
TGGAAGCCCCATCCCTGGACATTTGGAAGGCCAGGCTGGATGGGGTTGTGAGCAACTGCTCTAGTGGGAGGTGTCCCTGCCCATGGCAGGGGGGTTGGAACTAGATGATCTTTAAGGTCCCTTCCAACCCTGACAATTCTATGATTCTATGATTCTATATTTGTAAATAAACATTCTGAACACTCTTTCTAGAAGAATACAATTAGTTTAAAAACACAGTTGCAATATTACCCAGGAAAACCTCAGAGATGAAAGGCTGTTAAAAGCTGCAGTAGAAAACTGAAAATACCAATGCTGCAAAAAGCACTTAAACTAGAATAAAGCTAAAATTAAGGTGTTATTTAGGGAAACAAAAGTTGTTGATTGACAAGACAGTTATTTTTCAAACTGAAGGTTTGCTTTCTTGAGGACACTTTACTAAGCACATACTGATAAATACTGGTCATAAAAGATTGAAAAAAACCCCAAACACCAGAATTAGAAAATTATAACTGTGATTTCAAGTGCCCTGGTACTCAGCAAGTGTCTGGTGACAGAGGAAATCAGATAATATAACAGATGAAATATTCCCCTAAACAGCATTCCTAACAATTAACAAAACCTCACAGAGTAAAAATCAGTGCCACGTAAGGAAAAAGACGTTTTCTTAACTCTGCTTGAATTGCTTTAAATATACAGAAACTAGTGCAAAACTATTGTGACCATATCTACACAGGCATTCACCATTTTTTCTGTATAAATGAGAGGCTTAATAGAGTTAGTCAACTTTGCAAAAAGTTGACAAGAACTAGAGAAATAATTGTTCATCAGGACATTACCCCTTGTGGTGAAAGATTGAGGAAACAGGTTTACATAAGAACAGAGGCAATCACAGTTTTTCACTGATGTTCACAGTTAACTACCTGGAGACTTCTGAAAAGATCTCTTTAAATTAGCAAAAAGATGTAGTATGATCCAATATTTGATGTGAATACTAAACTAATTTAACTTTTTTTTAATGAGGGATATGAACTTTTGAAACAGTTTGCCTAGTTTTCTTATAACTGCATTTTAAAATTGAAGTTTTAACATTAAGATGGGAAGTATTCTGATTTTACCAAAATTATAGAAAAATAGCAAGGTAAAAGAAAGGCAGAGTTTGGTACATTATCTTTGTGAAATGGTATCTTAAGACTAGAAACATTTCTTTTTTTTCTGAGAATCAGTTCAGCATCAGAATTCATTTTCTTTAGGCAAACTGGAAGAAAAAAAAATCCCACTTATGTCATGACTTTGAATAAAATTTTAGCATGTTTCTTATCATAATTCTGAGCTAAATCCAAGTACAAGTGACTCTGTTGCCTCATGAAAAATCATCTCAGTAGGAGAAGCTCAAGTTTCTCTGCTGATGGTTGGTAGAAATAGGTAAAAAAGAAAGTTCTTAGTGTATTTTTTGGACTGATATAAATAAACACAGATTTGTCCCAGAATATAAAGTTGCTCTGTAGGAGCTGACTGTTAGTTGCACATCATGGAGGAAATCCATTTGAGGCTTTAAGAACTGTTGGGAGACAGTTCAAGGAAAGATTATTCTTGGTGCCAAGGGACATTGTTCTTTCATTGCTCTTATTTGCTACATACTGAAAACAAAGATTTATTTGTCATGTCAGCTTTCAACACGCTGCATTTCACTTTACACATAAATGATGTTCAATTATGGGATTAGTGCCATTTAAAAAGTTGTTAGTAACAGAACAGGCTAATCTTTCATTTACTGAAACATTCTCTCTGTTAAAAACTTTTAACCTTCTGACAAATTTTTGCGGGAGGTGCCTGAAGAAAACAAGAAAAAATGATCCTATGACATGAAAATTTGTACTGTCATAAATAAGAACCTAGAACTAAGAATCAAAGCGTAGACACTGGGGTTTTTTGTTTCATAGTAAGACCTTTTTAGGATCAACAATCCTGAACGTCAGGAGCTTTCTGACTGTGATCAGCAACAGAGTTGTGCTTGTTTAATCAGTCGCTTTCTCTATTATTATGTTTGGTTAAAACCAAACCCACTACATTAAGCACTGATGAACTGAAATGAATTACTGTTAGTATTTGAAATAAAAATTCCTGCTTGGCACTCCAGGTGAAAAATAGGTGATTTTATAAATGAATCTTTTTAACATAGGAGTAGATAAACTTTTATGAATTACATGAATTTTTCCCACAAAGAGTTTCATAACAAAATCAATGAGAACATCCTCTATAAATTAAAAATAAAACCCAAACAAACAAAACTCAACCAAAACAAAACAAGTCTTATACTTACCCCTTTCACCAACCTTAAGGAGAAAAATAATCATCAATAGATATTGTCATTTGAGATTGTATCTGGAAGTCTGACAGTTAAAATGAATAAAGCTAATATTCCTTTCCATTTGACAAGAAGAAAGTAATACCTCAAAGTTATCAGCCAAGGCAACTGACCTTTCACATATTCCAGGTTGTTCAAGCCATCTAATAATGTCAAGAGCACTTCTTGTGAGGAGTACAGATCTGAGATTTTGTTTGACATTCACCCTTATTTTAGCTGCTCTACACTATGAATCCCCAGTGAGATAATGTACGCGACAGAGAGGCCACCCCCATTTTTTTTTCCTACAAGTCCCTTAGGAAAAGGCTCTCAGATGATTGTAAGGACCCTTTCCCAGACTATTCCTGGAAGCTCTTTTTCCTGGGCTTCCCATTTGAGACTGGTATCTCCACTTCCCATCACTACTTGTCCGTGTGTGGCCAGGCACGGAACAGAAACACGGAGGCACGATGACAGCTGAACGAGCTGCTGCTGCCACTGGTGTCTAGAGGCCTCTGCAGCTCCTGGGGAATCCCCTGGCGTGAGCCACCAGAACTTGTTCTGACAACAGCCTCTCACATGGAGGTCTCAGGCCATTTTCAGGCTGTTTGCTTTCCCCCAAGCACTATGGGAGGTGACAGCCTCATCCCGTCTGTGTGTAGCCAGAGTGTCTGCACGCACGGTACACCCGGCACTCTCTAGAAAGCAATGGGTATTTGAAGACTGGCTGTACTGAGCATCTCCATTAAGTCTGGTCCTATTACAGGAGAGGCTGGGCAGATAAACTGCTGCTGCTCACATCAACTCTGGACCTGGCCAGACTACACCACTTAAAATAAGTGAAATGATTGGGGAAAAAATTTCAATGACAACTCTTTGGCATTTAGCTCGTTATGAACTACTAATAGTTATCAGCATGTAGAAAACAGCACATTACTGGCACATCTGCTCTCAGTGGGGAGCTAAGATGAAAGAAATGTGGAAATTGGGATGTGTTTTCTTTCTTTATCAGTGCTTCCTTTCATTTTTAGTGTCCAAATCCTTTATGGCTGCAAAATAGTAACAAGCAAGATTACACTCCTCCTACTAAAATCATACCTATTTATAGAGAGAGCAAATTTCCAACTTAAATCGGGAAGGTTTTCAAGTGCCAAATTTACTGAAAAAGATTTATAGTAAAACCACATAGTCCACCATAAAGCTGAAGAGAATTGCATGCATTGTGTTGTGTTAAATCTGCAGGGTTCGGAGACAGTGCAGTTTGCAACAGGATTACCTCTAAATTCCTCTATTTTGCACCGGCAAATTTATTCCATTTATTGCCTGTGTATCTCTTCAATGGACCTTTCTTTTCTTAAGGTATAGGAAAAAGTAATGGGATGATAACTATTATTCCAGAGGCTGTTTACAATCAGAAAGCAATCTAATAATTTTAAAGAAACTAGACTGTCTTGCTTTCTAATACATAATCAAACTGCTTGCAGATAGTTACTCAATACTTGTAACTATCTGTAAGTAAGATTGTAAGGACACAGAAGACAAGATAAATTTTGCCAAATGCCTCCTAAAAACTTTAGTTGGAGTTATAGCATCAGCACTTTTTATTAACTAACTAGGTACACTTGCTAATTTTTGAAACATTGTATGCTAATAGGAAGGGAGAAAAGTGGAATTATTCATGAGCAGGTTAGAAATATTGATGGGATTCCCTCATAAGTAGGGAAAATTATCAAAGGATGATTATGTAATGTACATTACAACTTTGGTGGTTACTATAAAATAATTATAGGAGGTGTAGCCATTGCCATACGTAGCAGATGAGATGTAAGCCTCTGCTGAGTTCTCCTCAGCCACGTGTGTCAGGTGAATGAGCCAAAGAGCCGAGCAGTTCTTAACGTTGGAAAGTTGTCTCACTAGGATAAGGTCTTTGCTAAGTCACATCACTTAGTGGCTGATGTGTATTCCTCCTGAAATTATATGTAAATACAAAAACAGGGATGCATTTCACTCTTCTCTTCTAAATGTAGCAGTTTGATGATATAAAATACTGAAAAATCTCTTTAACTTTCACTGGAGCCCACCAGAGCCTGGACGTTGAAACCCTGGGCAAATCTACATGATTTCAGAGTCTTCAGCTCCCCATAAAATCCAAAGCACACAGAGCACACTCTTGAACTGACATATAAAGCATTATTATACAACTGATATAAAACATGACAGAAATAATAACCTTATTATAAAGTATTCTTCTGTATGAGTAGAAAAAGATCTGAGCGATGGAAGGAGCTTATAAAACAGATTAAAAGGCCCCTCTCTGTCTCTCTCTATTCATTACAGAAGAGTCCTAAAAGCAAGATTAGGCTGGATAGTTTGGGGGTTTTATTTCCATGATTGAAGCTAGGCAGGATGGATGCTAACCTGTGCTTCGCTTCCAAAAGTGATTTACACAAAATCCTAAGTAGAAATGAACCCTGGACTTTGAAGCATCTAAATGACTTCTGGAAATGTAAAGGAAGCTCTGGAATGGCTTAGTCATTGTGACTCAGCATAAAGCAACACCTAAAACCAACTTCACTCCCTAGAAAGAACCCTGCACATTGCAAAAGCAGCAGCATTGTTTCAGGTAACCTCTACAGAATCCACATTATGAAATTAATAAGTACTTCCCAGTTCTGGAATATGTTCTTACAAATCTATTCATTTAGAATAATTACAGTAGCAAGAGTACACAAAGCTTGGCAGCCTTTATTGTTCCTCTCTATGACCGTTTGTGTGAATGGACTGAAAACATATTTATTTACCAGAACTATACTCATGTTTCCTAGCTCTTTGCAACAGAACAGGTTAAAACATTCTCTCACAGTTTCAGAAAGGAATCTTGTTATCTCTCTTTCTTCCTCTGAACTTCTCCATCACTGAACTGTGTAAAATGGCCCTGAAGCCTTTTCAGACCCCTGGGGGCTTCATGGCTTCACTTGCTGACTTCTTATCCATCAGCTCTCTTGACTCTTTGTTATGATTTTTTACATTTCTCATATTCTTTCAGCCTCCCGTATCAATCTTTGTAGATGGGAGGGGATATGGTTCATCCCAAGCTCCTTTCTCAGTGAATTTCCTATGAAATATGCCAGTTTAAGTAACAGCTTTAAACCTTTCTGTTCTCTTCAGCATTTAATTGACTCCTTCCATATAGGGATTATCTTTATGAAAGGCAATATAGGAAAATCAATAGTGTTCATTTGTCATACCAAATGGAGTTGTAACGTGTGCTTGCAGAGTACACAGTTTTCTGCTTGGCTGTTCTGTAAACAGAACCTCCACAGGAAAAAAGGCTCCTTTTTATGAAATTCTTCTATATCTTAATAAGAACAGGTGGAAGAAGAGAGTTCTTTGATATCTAGCTGAAAAAATACTATACAAAATCGGAATTTCACTCTCCAACCCTGCTAGACAGAGCTCTTCAGAGGCAGTAATAGTTGGCTTTACAAGAGGATAGGAAGCTTTTTGATGCATACTTGGCTCTGTATGTTTTATTCATTTTTAGAACTTGATTTGATGAATTATCTTCTATCTTCTCAGATACTACATGGTAGAAGCCACTTCTAACAGAATGCAGAGGCAGAAGAAAACCAGTGGGGAACCAAGAGGCTCTACAGGGAATGGAAGAGTGGACTCCAGTGAGACTTGTGCTCCTTGGCTCCAGGGACTTAGCTCTGATCTGGAAGGAACTCTCATGAAATTTTCTTCTGTTGTTAGTCAAAGTCCTAAATATTTCAATACTGAAAATCAAACCAGTGTCTGGTCTTTATAAAGCTGAAAACACAGAAGAGAAATGCGATTTCCTACCTAATCCTTCAGAGAAAGTCTTGGTATAGCCCCAGCTTAGTATTATTTATGAAGCAGAATATTAGTGTGATTTAGGATTTCACCATTGCATTTGGTAATCAATAGCGTTTTCATTTTTATGTAGAAAATGCAGTGAGTACCTCATAGGATAGTATTTCAGTATATGCCATAGAGCACATGGTTACTGCTATTAACACCACAAAAACCTGCTGTACTGATGACATCACTCCAACAAATGAGACAAAAATTCTTAGTCCTTAATTCAGCCTAACTGTTCTAGTATTTATTGACACCACTATGTCATTGTACAAAACCATCCTGCATAACCGACAAAGTAGAAAACGTTAAACAATAGGGTTTTTAATTAAATACTTTTGACAAATAAGTAATTTTCTGTAAAAAAACCCCAACCAAACAACAAACCAAAAATAAATTTAAAAACCTGAAAATGCAACAATTGAGAAGCAGTAGTTCAACATGCAGAATCAGGGCAGGGTCAAAGCTGCACTATAAGAAGGGCAGATGTACAGCAGAGTTCATTTTACTCTTAGAGCATTGCAGACAAAATGTGATTATTACATCATCAAGCTCCATAAGTCTGTTACTTTCTGTATGAATTCACCCACAGATGTAACGGAATTTCCATAAACATACATATTATAGCCTAACAAGCTGTCTTAATTCTCAGGAAAAAAACCCAAACCAACCAACACACCCCAACCCAAAGGCCTAAGACAAAACAACAACAAAGAAGAGGAGAATTCCTGGATTGACTGAGAGGCTTTGGAGAGAAAAAAAATAAATCTGTCCAGTTTTAAATTAAGAGGGAGACTCAAAGACTGCTGTGAATGATGGAGAGAGTCTGAAATCAAATGTTACATGAAGCTTATTTTTGTCCCTGTGTGTAGATAAGCATATGTTGGTACACACGCACACATATATATATATATGCACGTCTGTATGTATACATACACATAAGAAATGTAGATATTGTCTATACCCTAGACAAAGAAAAAAAGTAGTAACATCTGCCAGATGTCTTTGTCTTCCTAGAAGTTTTGTAGCACTTTTTTTTTACCCTGCAAGAGTGCTGGTAATGCCTTTCAGTCCTGCCACTGCAGAAAACACTCCTCTGCCAACTTGATAACTGGTGTATCTCTGCCCGTCAGTCCTTCTTGGAAATGGAAATGAGGGGAAATTAAGAGAGATGATGGGTTTCTGGAGGTCACCCTACAATATACAGCTTGAGAAAAGAGAGAGGTGTTCTTTGAGAGATTCTTTTGTCAGTTACTATGGAATACTAGAAAGCTGTTTGAGTCAATAACATTGAAAGGAGAAGAAATTTCAGGTTTCTGAAGCATATGCTCACAAGTAATGCACCCTCATCCAGCCATAAAAATCACTGTGGAAAAACATGATCCAATCAGGTGATCAGAAACCAGAGTACCCAGTTCTAAATATGATTAAAGATCGGGATTATGGATCTGAATCATGAAGAGGCACCTGTTTTCATACTGGGTTAAACTGAAAATCAAGTGCAGCGACATTTGTAATTTCAGTGCAATCAAGAACATAGCCTGAAGATCTGGGTGAGATGAATTCCAACATCCACACTCAAATGAACAATTTGTGTCACTGAGGAGGACTGGATTGGGTCTTATGGTGCTGAGTGCATCCCTGAAGGAAAAAAAGGCCAAAAAAGGGTACTTTCCAGGAGAGAGTACTCAGCAAAAGCTGTTAAATTCACCAAAATCTCCAAGATGTCACTGTGGGGGAAGCGACCACACCAGTTTGTAAAGGAAAGTTCAACTAACAGAAAATTTAGTTGAATTCCATGAAAAGTAGAGACAGGCCTACAGGGAAATTAAGACATTATTTTACACACCATCTATTTTTATATCAGTAGCTTAACATGATTAATTATTGCTTATGAAAGCAAGAATCCAAGAAGAATGGAGATTGATTTCCTTCACGCACTACTCAATAGGAAGGAGCTCTTACAGAAGTACCTGGTCTCAAAGGTCCTGAAATAGAGGAAAGAATTAGAAATAAATCAGACAAATGACCCCAAATGGCTTCATACTTGTACCTAACATATGTAATGTGTGTCTGAGCGCAAGAGTCCAAAATGAGCTATAGATTGAATAAGGTTGTAAAGGTGAAGCAGTAATTCTTCCATGAGATCCTGTGGCCTTTGCTGTTGACTTTTATGCAAACCTCTCATCGCTAAAATAGGGACCAGTGATTTCCAGGGGGAAATTTCACAGGTTCCAATGACAACTGTGAATGTGTCCTATGTTACCACATACACTAATTATAGAAATAGCAATATAAAACTGCATCTTTCCCCTTGCAATCTCATCCCCCCTGGGCTTGCCTAGCATATCAGCTTCTTGCATAAGCTGTAGGAACAGGTCATCTGGAAATAACTCAAGCTGGGGAAAAAGAAACCAAATTTCTTGACAGTGGGAAATTGTAGTAGGTCTGTCTTTAATTACGTTGTACATTCTTTCAGTTCCTATCAGAAAATTTCTTTTGGTTCCCTCATGGAAAGTGTAAGATGCCATTCCCTGTCTTCAAGAGGTAATGTCACTGACCTTAACCACAGAGGCATCCACAGCCAAATATCCAAATGGGGAGGGTAGAAAAGGAGAGGAAATGCATGAAGTCATATGGAAGAGTTCTTCAAATGCATAAGCAAGGATCACATATGTACATGTGTATATATATCTAAAGCAAAGATATGTGAGTATTACAATCAAATCATCCATTCTCTTCCAAAATAACACTTTTGAATGTACTGTTTGATGACACATTTTGTGTAAGAGCAGCATTTCAGAGCATGCTCTCAGATCATTCCACCCATACACAGCTGATGCCACTAAATGAGTATTTTTCTAATACTTTGACCTACAGCTGGGAGTTGCTTCTGCTTTTAGAAATGCCAACTTGCAAAAGCGGTGCACATCCACAGTTATTGAAACTGCTTGTAATTAACCATTCACCATTAATCGCACCAAGTTTAAAACACGCCTTGTTGTTCAAATCCTGGCCAGAAGGAGCACCCACCGTTATGCGGAGCCCTTGCTAGAGGCAGGCAGCAAAACACCGTGTGACTGCTCTCTGATCAAAACTGAGCACTTGGCTAGAATAGTATTTGAACTGAACTATTGTTTCATCTCTTGCTCCAAATTTCACTATATAATAAGTTAAAAAACCCCAACACTTGAATGTCAAATGATATTAGCAGAAGCAGCAACTAAAATCTACTTGGATTCAATTCTCGCATTTATTTTCTCTTATTTGACCTTTTGATGGCTTGTTTTGTATTGGCTATTACACAGCATGGTGAGGAAAGGTTAAATGTGCAGGATTTCACTAAAAGTCAGCTAGTTAATACCATGAGTGTTCCTTCCCATTTTCTGTGTGTGAATTTTGTACTCCCCTGTGGAAGTATCAGCTCGTCATCAGCTCATTGAAGGTTCAACCATGACTTGTGGGAAACAAGGGGTTGTTTTTCTCATGCTGTATTTCTAATTCTTTTATTATTTTTTGAAATGGGAAAATGGAAGCGTTTGAGCAATATGCTTTATGAGCACTTAAAAAGAAAAGTTTATGTCCTTCTTTCTATCCAGAAGGACAAGTCTAGAAAAACAACATTTCAAAGCAGGGCACAGATCCAAGGAACTGGCTCCAGAATTATAAATGTAAAAAAGTGTTATGCAAAGTGATAATGGTAATGGTTTGCTCTATGTGGCAGCAGCAATAAAAGCAAAAGAGAGCTGATGACCATTTCCCCCCTGCCAGCACACACAGCTCTGAATTCAGCAGTTCACAGCTCGGCTTATGTGTAAGAAGCCAAGTAGTGTGAATTTAATGCCTTACAGGAAAAGTGATTTTTGTCTCCTTATTTATGTTCCTGGATTAGTGTGGCTGGTTTGATTTATTAAACACACTGCTGATTATAATCATACCTGACTTGATGTTTCATGATGGGATAAACTCACTAAATATACAGCTGAAACTAGCTCCAACTTAGTCTCCACTGAAGCCACTAATTCTGTAGCTTTTTGCTAATAAACACGCACTACAATTTTAAGAGTGCTGAAAAAAATATTATTGCTCTAATTCTGATGCTTACAAAAACAGTAAGAACATTCATTAGGCAAAAGTGGAGTTCCTACAATGTTAAGTCCATCTGAACCCCCCTCCCCAACATGAATATTTTCTGTAGTCAGTGCACATACATCACTCTGGAAGAGAATCTTTGACGTGAAGAAAACGTTTAACATCTTCACATAAACCTTTGGATACAAATTCCGTACGACCATTTCTTTGTCAAAAGGATAATTTCATAAGCTAAACAAGCAAGGCACGTGGCAAAGAAACTGTAGCAGCAGGGGAGGGTGCAAAGCAAGAGAAGTGCCCAAACCCAGGGCCACACGTGGAATCAGGAGAAGCTGCTGCAGGAAGGGAGGTCGTGGTGCTGCAGGTGCTGCTCCAACCGCTCCTGAAACCACCTTCTTATAAATTCACCCCCTTCTTGTGGAGGGGGATTCTCACCCACATCCTCAAACTTGGGTTATAGTAAGAGAGAACACTGCCCAGTTAGAGCTCTTCTCATGAAACCACACAGCTACTGGACCAGAACTGTCTCCACTCATCTCCCCTGGGCACAGGGACGCAGCTGCCAGCTCCATTTGCCCCTCTCTGGCTGCTCTGTTTATCCAGAGTCTGTACCCATTTGAGGGCTCAGCCTTTTCCAGTCTTTTATCAGTGGCTGTTTTGCCAGGGAAGGCTACTGAGGGAGTTACTTCTTGCAATAAGCTGCCTCAGACACGTTTTGCTGCTCTCCAGGCAGAATTCAAGCTGTCCTTTCTCTCCCCTGTCACCCCTACATGTGCTCAGCTCTCTGATCTTCCTCTAAGATATTCAAGGATACAAATTCAAGTTTGTAAATTACTGTTCCACAAAGATAAGGCTCATCTCTGCATAATGCACAGCCCCTGTGCTTCAGCACACAGATCAAAGGAAAACTGCACTCTGGATGGCCCTGAGCAATGCATCAGGCCCCAGAGAGACCCAACCGAGAATAAACAAACAAAATCTCAGGAAGGATTTCAGGTCAAAACTACTGAAAATGACAGAAAGTGAGCATAAGGCACTCCCCTGACAGTACTGAGGCTAAAGCCTGAAAAATTTGTGTTCAAAAAAACCAGCAATGGGATTGAAGTATATGCTTAGAGCTATGGATGTTCCTAAATGCTTTCCAAAGTCATGACCATCCTGTTAGAATCAGCAGTACTGGGTTTTTTCAAATGAAAGATTTAGAGATTCTCTTTTCTTCCTAAGTGTAACAAAAAAAACCACCCCAACAACAAAACCCCCACACAAACAGAACCAGAATTGTTTAGAAAGATGAAGTTTGCTCTCCCCCAGTTGTGTTTTTCTGCACCACGTGAGAAGTGAGAGCAAGGAAAGTAAGTGCCAATAATACAAAACTAAATAAATGGCTCTGATGCAGGTGGAAGTAACTGCCATAGAAATAAGTAAGACTCTTCACTGCTTATATTCAGATTGCATTAGGCTCTTAGTTTCTATGCCTGTTTCTAGCGATATTATAATAAAAATATTTCAATGCTGCAGTTCCAATCCACTCCCAGTCACCAAATCCCAGGTAAATATTTCTTCACCTCCTCCATATGTTCTTTATAAAGCAGAGAACATGGTGTACACCAGTCTCTGTAGGTCTGTGTAAGACTGAGTCTCCCAGACAAAATCGTTTACTGAACTAAGTGCTAGGACATGAAAACAGCCTACACAGGTTTAAATAGTATATGGGTCTTCCCTTAAATAGCATGTGGTCCTTCCTTTTGGAGAAGTATCTTTATAGATGATGGGACAGTTAAATGATGCATGTAGCTCAGATAAATCTAAACATGTACTTGATTCACTCCTCATTTTTTCATTCATTTTGTACATGCTGTAGGGAAATAGAAGATTCTGCAATACTGAAGCAACCTCTGACACCAGGGCAGAAGAGGCCAGAACTCAGTAACCCAGATAGTCTTTCTCAGATGCATATTATTATTAAGATAGGCCAAAAGCTGCCTTTTAGAGCTTTTCATTGTTATTGCTTAGTTCCCAAGATTTTTAATTAAAAGCAGCTAGAAATTGAAAAGGCAGTTTTTATTTCTAAAGGCGTGGTAAACATCGTTCTCTCAATGCTATTACTGAGGACATTGAACTCCTACAGCTACAGATCTCACAATTTTTTCACACTTGATTACTGAAGATTTGCATTTATCTGGATAAAAAGCTTCTAGATTTGTTTTTAATTCGATCAGACCAACTGCTGGACTACTGCTACAAGGAGCTTTCACTGATGTGTTGTAAAAATGACCATGGCATACATTTTCATGCTGCTTAATTTATGTACAGAGAAAAGTGAAAAGAACAAAATTTTCAGTGTTACAAACTCAACTAAATTTGTTAATGAACACATTTTTCAAAAGTAAACATTCTGAAGGACTTACAGAGAGTGGTCATTCAGTAAAGCTTGGCTCTAATACTCTTTGTGCATTTATGACTCATTCTTTTAAATTCCTTTATGCATCTCAGGTGCTAGACTTTAAAGAGAGAAATCTGTTTACTGGCACAGGGTTTATTTGGCCTGAAAACAAAACGCTTTTTTTTGGTTTTAATCTGTGGTAGAAACTTAAACTAGGCTGCAACTCATTAGCACTGAAACCTAAAGCTCCTAACTGCCTTCAATAATGGTAGGGAACTGTAGGGAGCAGGGGAGGAGGACAGTTAATAGGTTTGCAGTGTCACAGCACGTATCCATCATATTTGTTGCCTGCCCCCTCCCCAGAAATTCCATAATGCAATATGGAACAGTTATTGTCTACAGGAGACAGTGACAAGGGGAGAAGGGGGAAGGATTGGTTACTTGCTGTTCTTAATGAAAGCTTTCATGAAAGCAGCAATATTTGCAAAGCCAGTCATGTCTTTGTACAAGAGTAAAAAAACCCCACGTATTTTCAAAACTTGTTCTTTCCCCTAAGCCCTGCCTTTGTCCTGGGCAGCTCTGCAGATGTCACAGATCAGTCACTCAGTTTTATGTCTGTATTAAGGGTTTAGAATTTTCTTCTCTGTTGTGACTTAGAAAAGAACCAGTGCAACAAATATTTGAGCTTTCAAATTATTCTTATGCTTAATTATTATAATTTCTTAATACAATAAAGACTTTTTCCAAGTATTAATTGAAATGTGGTTACTTTTCCCTATAAGGCATTCTAATGGGCTTTTCCCTAAGTATTTTAAGAACATGCTATTCAGAAAGTCAATAAACCAGTTGAAACTGAAAATATTAGAAATGAAAGTGTATGGATTAAAAAAAAAAAAAGTAAGTTTTGATATATAGTAGTGAGTCCAAGTGAAGGGCTGGAGCACATGGAGCATAAGCAGAGGCTGGGGGGCCTGGGCTTGTTCAACCTAGAGAAGGGGTTTGGAAGTGCATGTGTGTGGAGAACATGACTGATATCCTCAACTATCAAGTGGCTTTAGAGAAAGGGGAATCAGAGTCTTCTTGGAGGTACACAGTGAAAGGACTAGAAACCACGATTGCAATTTACAGCAAGGATGTAGGGAAAACACTTTTATAATGAGGATAATTCAACAGTGGAACAGGTTGAACAGAGAAGCTGTGAAGACTCTCTAGAAATATTTTGAATTAAACAATCTCTTAGATCATATGAGGAGAGTGGAATCAAAAAACTGAAATGAAGATTTATATATCATTCTGATCTAAACACATGTTCAAATTTTAAAATGCATATTTTTTTTGAGGAATAAAATCCAGTAGCCTTAGAAAGTGATCTTAATAGATCTAATCCAAGACATGAATGCAGGTGTGCAACATCAAATACTTAAGAAACCCACAAGATTTAACTTGTAAGCATGCAATAGTTGTATGAAACATGAAGATTGAGAACAGTGGTCAGTATTTTGATAACTAAATGCTTTCAGCATAGAGACAATTAGAGGCTCAAGTAAAGTGGTGCAAGCAAATTTTCTTTGACAAAAGACGGGGGGAAGTTTCAAAGGTTTTTAGTTATAACCATTTAGTAGTTTGTTGCAAGGAGGCTGACAAACCAGCCTCTTGCCTTTCTCTTCTGTAGAGAGTTGTCTCTGTAAGCAGAGATTAAAAATAGCACGGAGAGCAGCTCTTCTCAGCACCTATTAGTGATCTGAATTTACTCTCTGAAAGGCTTTCTCCCTGACAAATATAGTCCACCCTTCCTGCCTCCCTCTTTCCTCTCAAACAGCCTAAGATGGGAACTTGTTAAAGCAATAATGCTGACTGGAAGGGTTAGAACACTTAAAAGTGTTTTATTTTGGTATGCTCACTTAATCATCATTACTTTGACGTGTATCGAGTAATACAAAGAATATGAGGTCAAGTTTGTCCCTGATGTAACATTCATGACTTCACTGAATTTGTTCCAGAGTCAAATCTAGAAGTGGGAAAAAAAAAAAGAAAAAAAAAAAAAAAAGGTCATTTAAAAAAAAAAAAAAAAAAAAAATCTTTGAAGGTTCACCTTGGCCATGAGACTGCTGAAAACAAACCTGTGACAAATCAATGACAGAAAGAGGATTTAAGAAAGAGGATTACTTTGTCAGCATTCTGCAGCACGTTAGGTACAGTTTTTAAATTAGGTTGGGGGTTACATTTTTAGAATTGATAACATTCTGCTCATTATTTAATTTAAAAAAAAAAAAACAAACCACTAATTTTTTGCCTAGAGATAATTACACTGATCAAAGGTTTATGCTAATGAATGTCTGCCAGCCTGAGTCTTTTATTTTAATGGAAAGGGAAAGCAGGGTACCACTGGTAGTTGAACAGCAGCAGTCTCTCAGAGAAAATTCCTAAGTGGGCACAGTCTCTTTATTACAGCAACATAATAACTTCCCAGGGTCAATTCCCAGTTCTCTCAGAAACTACAAAGATCATCCGTCCTTCAGGAAAGTGACACAGTGTGTTTGCATTCCCAGGAGGACAAAAACCCAAACTGAAATCTCTTTACAAACCACCTGATCACTATTTTAAACAGCAATGCTTCCTTCCATCAGGTTCTGGGCTGAACAAAACAAGAGGAGTTTCTGAAAAGCTGATGCAAAAACGTGGAAAACAATGTGACCAGATGAATTTACAGAGAGTTGAGCTGAGCAACAGCAAGACACTGATCTGATGGAGTTCTGAGCTCTCTAAAAGGAGCCCTGCAAGAGGGAGTAGCAGAACACAGAGTCATCTCGCACCCTTGCAGCTGACAATTCAACTGTGAATGTCTTCCACAGTCAGGTCATGCAAGTAGTACTGGTTAGAGGAATGACTTGAGCAAGTAGCTTTTCTCCAGTAACAGTAAATTGTTCATAATCTGTCCCAGTGCCAAGCAAGTGCCTTATCAATTCTCAGAGCTCATCCATAGGAATGAGAGGACGTTTGGTTTGCACCCAAATGGCTCAGACTAACACCTACACTTGTAAACCAGACCTCAGGAGCTGCTCAACCTGGGGCTGCATTCCTATCAGAAAAGCTCTCCTGTTAAGGTACAGCAGAATGCAATGTGGTGCTACATAAGCTAATTCTCAAATACAGTTTCTGGGTTAAAATGGGAAGAAAAAAAAAAATCTTCCTTCAGATTTAAAAAGATTTCAGTCTCTTAATCATATTTTTTGGTGAGGCAGGCTTCCTCTTGAAATTCAGACTATTATAAGAAAACTAAAGAAAAGAAATAAGGCAATTTTTTTCTACTCAATACTTAGCAGCAATATCATTGAGCTAATAAACAGGGGCTTTAAAAGTAATATTCTTCAAGTCTCCAGTCCCACTCCATGTTTGCCACTGTTATCACACATCCTATTAGCAGACCATGTTAGCTTTAAAGAAGAACAAACACAAGTGCAACTAACTCATCCTACCCATTGGAACAAAACTGAATTATATCCCCCACAGAATTCTAAAAGACAGAGGTAACCAGCATTAAAATCTATTTTAAAAACATATATATTGCATTGTTTCATTTTCTTACCTATCATAGGTAAAAAGATGTGGAAGTTTACCCAGGCTATTGCTTTTGACTTTCCTCTGCCTTGTAAAAGCCTTATTTGTTTCTAGAAACCTCTGTTTCTACATTTGCCAAAAGTGCCTCTGGTTTTTTTGGTATAATGTTGGCAACAAAAGGAAGTTTCAGACTTCTTATAGCCTGGATTTAAGTTCTGTATGATGTCCAAAATAATTTAAGGAGAATAAAGTCGGTTGCATCAGAGTGAGGACGAAGTAGATAAAGAGAAGAGACCAGCATCCCCTGTTCAGAGCTGGATGAGTCTGTACTGAACTTACAGGGAGGTTTTCCTAAATCTCCAGAAGGAAAATAGGGGATGTATAGCTGGAGGGAAAGGATTAGTTAGAAACACGTGTCTTTTCCATCTTCAGTACTGAGTACATCTCTGGTTTGTAAATTTAGACATGTTATTGCTAGTACATTAAAAAGATAAATTCATAACTTATAGCTCAAACAGAAGTTCCTGCCACCTACTGCCCCTGGTAGGCACCTTTCAGCAAGAAATAATTGACAGGGTTTTTTTAGAACTGTAGCTTTTTTTCCTCTTCTTGTTTGTCTCTGAAACTTCAATGTCAGCGGACACTGAACTAGAGATAAAACCTTATTACTGATGTGGTTTGCCCGGTGATAAACTCATCTAGTGCCCAGTTCAATGCTTTAGTAAGCCTGGACATCTAAATGAAATAAACTTCTTAAACTGGAAACGCTACAGAGCGCTTGGAACTTTCCTCTCAGACCTCAACACTGGAAGGCTCTCACCCACTGGAGTGGATTCACATCAGATGGCCACAGTAACAGCTTTACAACATTAGGCTTCGGACAGAAAAGTTCATCAGGCATTCAGCTAGAGCATTGAAATGCCTGGCTCAGGGGGTCCAGGCAGAGCAGGTCCCCAGGCTGTCCTCACCCAGCTCTAATGGCCCAAGGCAAGAGGCCGTTGAAGTCAGGAGCCAGCTCTTCCAGGAGGGTTTGCACACCGTGCAAGGTTTTCTGCACCACACTCCATTAGACACTGAAACCTACCTTGGGATAACTCCCAGCTGGGTTCTCAGCAATTGCCTTAGCTTTAAATAACTACAGAGCTGCTCTTCTTAGTCTCTATTAGAACCCCATTTATCACCCAGAATTACAGTCACCTCCTTCAGCCCAGAAAGCTCCATGTCATTTGCTGCACTTGAAAAAACGTGAATGGCCTTCTGTGGCTGGCCTCTCACATCTGGAGGCCCAAGCTGGGCCTGGGAGCCAGGACTATTCTGTAGAGCCCATTATCTGCTTATGTTGACAGTGCTTTGTCCTGCTAATTACCTCCTTCATCATTTTGATATGCAAAATGTCTGAGATCTTGAAGCTCAGCTACTATTGTTCTTTTTAGGCTAATAATTCACAAGTTTCAAACAGTTTTGTTCATTAGTTATGACAGATGATCTCACTTCTGTTTCTAAAAAATTATACTAATTTATAAATAGATTCACTTCATTTTAAGGTCTAGCAGCTTGACTGGCAGCTTAAAGAAAATGAACTCTAGGTAATGTTTTCTTTAGAGAAAACACAATGTTAAGTTGCTCCCAAAAAGTTCCATTATTTATTTTCTAGTCTTCTCTCAAGTACCAGTGTAGTCAAGGAAAAATTGCAAGGTACACGGGCAGGAGATTTTGTTATAAAATTCTAATTGTTTCCATAGAAACCTAAGTGGTAAATTGTGTTCAGTAATGTTTACATTACAAAGGGGAAATTTTTCTCTTTATTAATTGTTTTTTAGCTTACTAATGTATTATAATTTTTGCTTCAGTTCAGTTAACACTGTATCCCATCCCAGCTGGAAACACAGATTGCCTTCAAGGTGCAAATATGGTAGGATTTAATGTTAAAACCTTCTAAGGAATGTTTGATATATTTTTCTCTTTTCATTGGTTGGCAAGTTATGAATTTTGGAAAAACAAGTGCTAAAGAAAGTTAGTACTTAATTATTTTTTAATTATTAATTATTAGCAATTAATTATTTTTTAAAGGCTATATCATGGTCTTGACTTTGGAACTCTGGAGTAATTATCAGTAACAATTAAAGGTCATATGACATTATTAACAACATTCTGTAATGTCAGTACTACATCCAGTGAGATCAATTGAAAGGGGAAACCTTAAGTCATGTTCCGATAGCATTTCCTAAACTATTTTAAACCAATATAATCCTACAGAAGTTAAGGACACAGTCATTCCAGATGTGGTTGATTTTTTGGCAGTCCCACAACTATCAAGACTTTGGAGCCTGCACTGCACCTTCTCCCTTTGAACAGCATCACTGTCAAGGAGTGGTTTGGGAAAAGAGCCAAAGGGGCAGAAAAATGCAGAGGCCTGCAGTGAAGGCAGATTATTCCATCTTGCTGAAAACAGCCATATGTTAAGGGAAAGAAAACAACAATAAAAGGTCAGGATAGCCCAAAGCTTCACTTACTTGACCACCTATGCAATTTAAAGTTCTTGACTGTTTACCCTGAAAACCCAAGTGGAAGATCAGAACTTTCCGAGAGCTTGTACAGGTAGATCTGTTGACACAACCAACAGCAGAGTGTTAGTAAACCCACTGTGTAGATAAATGGCTTCAATTAGGGTTCCTGTTACTTTCTACCAGGCTATTTCCTTAGCCATGACTAATTTATCTCATGTTGTGGCTGGCTTTTCTTTTTCCCCTCCCTTCTCATTCTATTTCCTAAGGCTTCAGGGAGCTGTTTGCCAGGCATATGGATTCTCATGAATTAGGGTCCATTTAGGAATCTACCTTTTTCTTTGCCTTTCAGGATCTTAATCTCTTCTATTTAAAAAGAGCAACCGGCACTGTACTACAATGAATACAGTAGAAGAAAATAATGAAATACATATGAAAGGGTGACAGATTCATAGGACTGCAGGAATATTGAGAACTAGTGCAAGAAGGTTATGATTCATCCACCAGTGTTTCTACCTGGGTTTACCAGTTGTTGCATTCTTGTTTATGTAGAAAAGAAAATAAAGCATCTCTGACTGAGCCAAAGCTCTTCCAAAACAATTAGAAATAAGCTGAAACACAAAGTTAAAAAATTTAAAGCTCCATTCCTGCTGCAGTTGAGGAAAGACTGGCTGGTTTTACAGATTACATAGAGGAAGGTAAAGACTTAAGGGAAATGATTTTGAGTTTGAAGAACAAAAGCTTATGATACGAGTCTGCTTTGGGGTAGGCAGTGGGTTAAACTCCTGTCCCATCTCTGCATCCTGAGCTCAGTGACATGCACAGGCAGGAAGCAAAGGTGCTGGTAGAGACCCATTTCACAGTGCTTTGAGTTGTGCTCTGCAACAACGTAGAAAACCAAGTCACAAAAGACTCTTCTATTTCTGAGATTAATTTGTGATTATTTCATCTCTCCCAGTTTAAAGAGAGCTGGCAAGCCTCAGAGGATTTTAAAGTGGAGTCAGAAGGGGAACAGAAGCAGGCTGATAACATCACAGCATCTCCTGCTGTCCTGCCAGCTCTAGAGCCTCAGTCAGTGTAAAGTTCGGACAGATACTAGGAATAGGCACAACCATTTAAATTCAAGTCCTTGAAGACAAACTCTGCCCTGAGCAAGGTCACTGTCACCAAGGTATCCCCTACACTGCTTCTGGTGGGGGAGGCCAGAAGCAGCACAGACACACTTGAATCCAGAACCTGTAGTATCCATTTTTATGAGAGAAGCAAGAAGTATACCCCAAACTTCATCCAAAGTCCACTGAAAACAAGTTTCATTTGATATCAGAGGGCTTTGGCACAAATCTGTTGAAGTGACGTGTAGAAGATAGTTCAAGGAAAAGCTAATTGACTCCATTAGATCCTTAAGCTAACCAAGAAAGAAAGAAAGATAGAGGAGGGTTTTTAAGTTTAATACTAAGCCACATTAGGAAAAAGAGGCCAATTAGAGATCAAACTGGCCTCCTTGAAAGATAAAGCTGTGCCAGGAACAAACTATCAGCTTTCATTTACACAACAGCACTTGCAGTTGTGATTCTGCATTGCACATTTGGAATATCTGCAATATCTCTACTGGAGTTTGTAGACTTTGCCCAGAGTTGTTTTAATGTCCAGATGTACACTAAAATAACAAAGAGATCCCTCAGTTGCTGGCATTTCCACTTTGTTTTTAATAAAGAACAAGTCGGGCACTTCTCCTGCCCCCAGGACAAGCGTTACCGTGTTTCTTCACTTCTCTTTGTCAGTCTCTCAAACATTTATTCCCCAGGAGCCCATTCGTCTTTTATTTATTGTAGAAGCTGAACTCTATTAAAATGATATATAAGCTGTGGAGCTGAAGAGCAAACTTTAAGGGTTTGGATAACACCTTATGAAATTAAGTTGACCTTCTACTAAATCTTTTTGCACAAACACTGAATCCAAATGAAGTGTTTGTAGGAACCATCCCTGGTTTGTAACAATCACCTTGGTACAACCAAAGCCTTTTGAAGGTTTCTAGCTGTAATTTGAGTGGTCTTCTATCTAGGTTAAGACCTTGTTTAAGCAGCAGCAATACTGTGCCTTCATGACTTTTAGAGAATTTCAAACTGAAGTGTGAAGCATTGATTAGCTAGTTAAGAATAAATTTTACCTCCTATTGAGAGATAATGTGATATGAAAATGGTTTAATATTTTTTCATCTACCTTACAGGGATTTTAGGGCTGTATCGAGCATTGCTATCAGTAGGAACTGTGAACAGTAAAAGCATTACAAGCCTGCAGTACAGTCATTTCTCAGCTTGAGCATTGTTATTCCCATTGGAGGTCCCAGTCCAACACAACACACTTATTCAGGGTAGAACCTGAACAAGTAGAAAATGCAGATCATTGTTTTACCTTGAATTCAGTCATGGGAAGAGTTTATGATGACAGAGTTATAGAAATGAGAGAGGAACCCTTATTTAGATGTCACTTTTAAGCCATAAAAAAAGCTTTATTAGGGATTTTCTGCTTTAGATGGCCTGTGTCTCATGAATGTTTGATGAGAGGTGTACAGGAGAGGTATTAGTAAAAGAAGAAACTGTACTTTGCCTGCAGCTCCACTTAATATGTGGCCCATTTACCTCACAATTTTCAGATTATCTGTATGTTTATATACAATTACAACAATCTGAGGCGTTTCCCATTTGATATATTTGCTCCTCTTAGCTTGAACTATTACTTCTCTGTAGCTCCCCATTACTTTCCCATAGTTTGCTTTCCAAGCAAAGAACAGAATACTTCACAAACACACACTACTCAGCCCCATAACTTACACAGCAAACTAGGCTCTTAAATTGTGTGATATCTCATGCTTATAGTACTGATTTAAAGAGAGCATCAGAAGGCACAATTTCATTTATTTTTCTATCAGAGGCTTAGGTGAAGAATGATTTCAGGAGAGAATAATGTTTCTGGGACTCAAAGATATTGAGGGGGAAAAAAAAAAAATCCATTGACCTAAATTGCCGAGGGATATACAAAGATTACTAAATCAAAAGTTCACAAACACCTCAGTACTGCAAGATGTCTAAGTCAACTTCATGCTTCTAATGCTCATTAATCCAACTGAAATTGGGTGCCTAAATATCTTACAGATCGAAGCTCAGTTTTCTGACTGAATAAAGTAAAGCCCCAGATAAGCATCTATTTTATGAGTAGTCTCGTTGATTTTTAACCTTTTGACATTCTGATCTGTCAATATTTTTAATCTTTGTCAATATTCTCCAGGAATGTTTTACTTGAACATTCAAAATTTTAGTTCGGAAGTGTTTGGGGTTTTATCACAGTTGTTTTCTGTCATTCAGGAAGGGATTAAGCTTTCTTTACCCATTAAAATCAGCAAAGGATGCCATGGATTGATCTAAACCAAAGCACACCACAGAGCTGCTTGTTGCCACTGTGTAAAACTTAACACAGGAAATTCTGTTCACAAGAAATTGCCTGGAATTGTTTCACTTCACTGCAACAAGTCAACAGACAGGTTTTCCTGCAGGGTTCCATCGTACAAGATGCTGTCCACTGAAACAGGCACAAAATCCAGCATATCCTCAGACACACACCTAAAGAAGCAGCTGAAGTGCTTGGCCTTTCCTCAGGCTGGGCAGGGCTGAGCCCCCAGCAGACCTTCCTGCAGCCTGGGCACAGGAGGGGCACACTGGGAAAACTCCATCTCCCCAGGACCCACCAGAGTTTTGTCTGGTAAAGACGTGGCTCCAGTTCCACCAAGATCAGGAGTTTTGACAGCAGCAGGATTTGTAATTCCCCATAGAGAGTGGTGCAGCTCACGGTAGGCTCTGAAGAAACTGGTATGTCATTTTAATATGACTTTAGTAGTGGATTATGGATTTAACATGACTTTAGTGGGGGATTTCCACCAGCAGGTAGGAGAGACTGAGCTGCAGGCAGTGCCACTCCTCCATCTCATGGAACCTGCTGAGATGCCTCATTCCCTTCCTACAGAAATTGTTCTTCAGGTTGTTTGGTTGGGGGTTTTTTAAGAGGAAAAGTATCACTTACAACTGAGCTTGAACGAATTCGTGATGAACTCACTGTTCCTACTGCACCAAAATGTAGTCATTGCTTGCAGAAGCTGTTGGTAAGGCATTTAAGACTTCAGGTTTAATTATTCCATTGTAGGTAATGTAATTACGCGTTTTCTAAGTTAATTATCCCTTTGTATACAAACTATGTTTTTGCACACAATTACTTTTGAAGGAAAGACACGGTTATTTTTACTGCTGCTAATTAGCAGAGTTCTTTGTTCCAGCTCCCACAATGTAATTGTCCCTTTTTATTTTAACATGTAAAGTTAAAACTCTAGAACCTGAAATTTCTCCACAATATTTCTGGGGTTTGTTTCTTTTTAATAAATGCTCCAAGTTCATATATTCTTTTCCTGTATTTACTTCAGCCTCTCCTTACTGAAGGATAATTTCAAACAAGCCCAATACCAGTATGAGTTGTCCTCACTGAAGGAGCCCACAGAAACATACTTCTGTACTACCCAATCAATGCTGAACTTGACTTTTTTTTCACCTGAAAAATCTAATTCCCATGCAGTTAAGATTCGAGGAGACTGCAGCCTGCTTGAAAATATTCCACAGAGTGATAAACAGCCAAATTAGTAAACTGAATTATTCATTGCAAATTATTTGCTCATTTTTACAGAGCACATTGCACGCCACCTACAATTGCCATGACACATTCTTCTCATAATGTTGATTTTGGGGCTAGATTTTATTTTTCATCAAGTTTTCCATTATCCCTCATCTCCTTCTTGTATTATGATGCTATTTCACTAAAATATCTTTTCACAACCAAATTCCAAATTGGTTTTGTGTGAAACATAATAGCCACTTTCTTCCCCTGCCCAAAACAGCTCTTCAAATTAAAAAGAAGTGACAGTCACCAGGATCTAACAGGGAAAGATGTGACAAAGGTAATAATGCTGGGCAGCACTCATTGGGAAGGCAAAGAATAAAGACAAAAACTAGTCAAATAGTCCAAACATGGAGACTGCAATGAACTGATAGAACACAATAGCATCACTCGACATATTTGCAAATGCTAACGAAGGCAAGAAGACAAAGCTATAGGAGGGAGAGTTTGACATTACACGATGACAAGGCTGTAACAGCTCCACTGGAATGGGAAGAGGCCAACCTACCAACTCTCTTTTTGCTTAGATGATCAACAGCTTCTGTAAGTGCTTCTCAGCTTCCATCCGAATTGCTGTTGCACTCTCATTGTCTCAATATCTGCACACACAGTGATTAATCTAAAAAAACCCTCATGAAATATCCCAAATAACCGCTGCCCTCACATGTCCCATCTCCTGAAGGCTGAACCTGCCCCAACCCTTCCCAAGCAATGAGGTGGTCACAGATAGCAGAGGACAAACCAGAGAGACCAGTGAGGAGATGGTGTAAACCATCTACACATTTCGGGCCCCTCTCTACAGTCAGATGACACAGTGCCTTTGGACCAAAAGGAATTACTGGCATGTAAATAAGGATCAGAACACTTGGGTTTAAGCAAATGCTCCAAACCATTAGATATAACTTCAGAATTAAAAGCTGCTACTGAAGCTGTTGTGAATTCTCCATTCATACTCTTGCTCCCAGGTGTCTCTGTTCGCTGCTGTGGAACTAGAAATTATAATTTTGCACAAAGAATGGGGTGGGGGGGAATAGTAGGAGAGTATGTAAAAGAACTCCCAAACAGAAAATGCTTCTGTGATGAAAAGAGATCATATCAGTACTTATATTTCCTAGTTTCCCCACATTTCCTCATGTTTAATTTCTTATTTGATTTTTTTCCCCAAAAAAAAGATCTGCTGCTTTTTAAGTAAGAGAAAATGATTCTTCAGTGATTGAAACATTATTCAGAGCTATTAACAGATCAGGTCTATGGAGAAGAAATGTAATTCTCAACATTTAGATTAATTGGAAAAATCAGATTTATCACATAGTTATGGCTTTCTCCTCCCTTTGCTTAATATTAGTGCTTAAATAATGTCCTGTTCATACAGAAGCATACCAAAAATTAAGATTGAATTCTAATTACCTCCCTCTATTTTTTCAAGTAGTGATTTTTTTTTTTTTTCACATGAGGCTCTATTCAAAATGAGCAATAGTAATTCATAATCCCTAAACCTTGCTGTGATAAATGGATTCCACTCCCATAACTTTTCATTTTACTTTCTTCAGGAGAATTGAAATTCCACTGGTTAATACTTATCACTCTGTATGTTCTTACAGTTCTAATCATCTAAACTGGAGAAGAAAAACAATGTCATGCAGGTGACTAATCATAAAGAGATAATTATGAATAATGAGCATAATCCACAGCATGAAACTTGCTTCAGCAATTACTGTGATAGTTTTATGCAGTTTTTAGCTCTCTCACAATCAGAACTGGTCAAAATGCATCAATGAGGTAAGTCTAATATAAATTTATTTGAAGTCTTTGTATGCAGTTCTTTTATACTGTATGATAAGAATTCTACCTAAAAGAGTCAGAGTTGAGCAACATGAAATTGCAAAAGGCCACTTCAGAGACCCTGTGACTGAGCTGTGACAGATGTGATGCTCTAGCCAAACCTTTTACACTGAGATACACAGGTACAATATGAAATGACTGCTGCAGTAAATAGGTGCTATATGTTGCTTTCTGGACTTTCTTCCTATCTGTAGTGCTTACTCAATGGAAGATGAGGAGTATTTAGCCCAGGTACTAAAGATATATCTAAGGAAGAAAATCTACACGAGCTCCTAACACTGAAAAGGTCTCGGTAATTCATCACCCAACGTTTTATTTCTCTGTGAGAAAGTAGCAGGTAACACTAAGTAGGTAGAAGAAATTGTATGAACTCTTCCAAGTGGTGTTAATATTCAACTGAAGAGCCCAAAGTTGTACTTTTATTGCTGAAAGCCAATCGTGACAACATTCCTGAGCTGCTTTAGATGCACTGGTGCATTCTCTGGGAACGGGGAGACCATCAATCAGGCAGAGCCTAAAATGGTTATAGATCTGTGAAGAGCCATTCTCTAAAACACTTCTCTAGTGTTTTAGTAATGATGCCTTACCTTATAAGCACTACCACTGCTGTGTCCGCTGCTCCTCTCCTCTCAGAATTCCTTTCTTCCTCATTTTCAGTTGGAAGTGATGGAAGTGATCTAAGCAGAAGTCCCAGAGGGTGTGTGTTTGTCTGGATTTCATTTCCCTATAGTTCTCTAGACTGAGATGGACAATGTAGTTCATCTAAACAGATTCCGTTGCTTGATGGTTTTGTGCAGAGTATAGAGACCCAACATCACTCATCTCTTTCATTCCCCTGAATTAAGTCACTGGGTAGCCAAAGAAAATAGAAATACAACACTTGCTAACCCTCGTGGGAGGGAAAAAAAAGCAGCACAATATTCTTTCTACTTTATGTTATAATTCATTGTATTGTTTTATCTTTTCAAGAGTAATGTTCATTGTATTGGAACATGTCTAGTAGTAAAGAGTTGATCAGATGTCTCAGTTTTACTCCAGCATTTAACCAATGCCTAAAGCCTTAATGTTTTGTATATTCAGGACCATACACACCATTCCCTTCCTATTCAGAGAGTACTTAGAAACATCTATGCTTTATAATATGTTTCCAGACAATCATTAGCATGAGTTCCTACTGGCAATTTTTGGAGTTCTCAGAGGCTCTGTCTTATCATGCACCTGAGAGGAAAAGGAGCAAACATTTAATTTCAGTTTCATGTATGAATATTTGAAGGACAAGGGCAGCAAACACATCTATCCAATGCATCAAAATGGGAACACACTAACAAGAGGATATCAGAGATTTTAATGTTGTCTCCATCACAAGTAAACTACTCTTGATGTTCCTGTTAAAAGCAATAGAAAGCTGATAAGCCCTCACAATTTCCCTCATTTAAAGACCATTTTGACCCAGTTGGTCAGGCAATGCAGTGCTGCTTGATGCATTATCAGCAGAATAAGGCTCAAACACATTCTTCTCTCACACTCCCAACTATGCTTGTCAGTGTTTTCATTTTAGCTTTACCTCACAAAACACAGACTGAATGTGAGAGCAGGACCTTACTGATTGGGAACCCACTCTTCCTTAGACACACATGTCAAAATTGTACCTGAGTTTGTGGAGTCTTGGCAGCTTAGCTTTCCTGGTTCAATTACTGTTTATTAATACCACCTTCTCTACAAACTCAAATCAGCAACCACTTTATTACTTGGCAAAGTGTGGCAGAAAGCAGATGCATCCCCTAATATATAATTTACAAAGCTGATTATACTCCACTTTACTAATGGGGGTGGGAAGCTGCTGGTAACTACACCTGGCTTCCCAAGGATTATTAAGAATACCTCCTGTGAATTCTTTCTGGTTTTGATGATCTCTGTGCTGATTCACACAGGTCTGCTTCTGCAATACAGAATCTGATTCCCAGATCCAAAGCCAGATAAAGCTCACAATCTGTTAAGTCATTTCCATTTTCATTACTTTTTCTATTTTTCATTTGTAAAAAGGAAAAGTTACTGATCATCATTACACTAGTTCTTTCCTACCATTTCAAGCAAATGAGATGCTTTATTACGATTTCATTGTCCCCTTAGGATAATAAATAGACAGTCACAGCAGGGATATACATGTTTTTAGTGAGTAGTCAATTCAGCATTTCTAGGTGCCCAGGAAGGTAATTTTAAAGGTTTAAACTGGAAGTGTTATGGTGCTGATGAAAAGAGGAATTGAGGCAGTAGCACCTAGGGGTCGAAGACCAACACTGCTCATTTAGCTGTCCTAAGGCAAGTTGCCCAGGCCAATGGCTGCAAACTCACTGGACTGAAAGTCAGCTCTGCTGGTACCACACCAGCTCTGCAAGCATGTGAGATAGCACCATGATAGAACTGAAACAGTTAACACTAAGCTCACGATTAATCTTATTGCAAAATAAGAACCCACAAAAATCCAGCAGACAGGCATTCTTCCACTGTGGGAATCAAGATGTCAGGCATCCCAAAAGAACTTAAATAAACAAAATTGAGTTGTCTCTTACCAACTGACAGTGGGTGTTATGTTTTGAAACTCAGGACTGCTGCCTCCGAGGTGTTCCTAGACAGTGTCAAGCTTGCCTCATTTACCCTGACCTTGGGAGATCCTGATCTGTCCTCTGCCTAGCAGGGAGGGAATGTATGTCCCTAAGAGGTGCTTTATGAGGAAATTCGAGGCAAATCTGAATACTGGCCACACTTCAAAACACAGCGAAGGATGTCCTGAAACAAACAGGCTGTGGACACCTGCAATCCACTTCCATGACTGCAAAGCCCCATCTTCCACTCCAAACCTTGGGGGGCAGTAGACAAGGACAGGGTGAGGAGATGGTCATTGTTTTAAAACATGGCAAGAGGAATAAGATGGAACAGTTTCCTTTGCTCAGCTCTTTGGGAGAAAGCTCATGGACACATAGCCTTCTTTAAGGGCTCCAGGCTGCAAATCCAACTTTAAAGAGGTAGAAATCCTACAGGTACAGATCCTAGACCCCTCAGAAAGCATCTGGAAGACAGCAGGTGTCTCACAATAACATTTCAAAAAAATTCTCTAGTCTTCCCTCCCCCCCCTTTTTTTTTTTCCCCCTCTATAAAGGGTTGCAGGCACCTCAGTTATATAGCTCTAAATCTACTACTACCAACTATCTGAAATGCAGACACTGCAGCAGGTAATGCTTACTTGTCTAAATTTGATGACAATAGCTTTTGATCCCTTCCCAACCAATCCGAATCATTTACAGCCTTTCTTGACCTTCATTTANCCCGGCAAAGCCTGGCTCTGGCTCTCCCCATCACAGCTACCCACAACCACACACCAGATGGGGGGCTCTAAAGAGAAACAGAAAATTAATTCAGCTTTCTTGATGGAGCAACACAAAGAAAATACTCCTGAAGGACCCAGCCTTTTCTTCAGGCTTCCACTGCGAGGGAAATTAGTTTCCAGAGAGATATAGCAGTGCAGAAAGTGATATAGCACATCCCCCTCCATGTTTTATCCCCGGGGAGCTTATGGTACCTGAAATGCTTGTTTCAGC
>VYZX01015023.1:38665-60806 GCA_013401335.1 Brachypteracias leptosomus
TCTACCCTACCTAAATCACAGGTATAATGAAAAGCTTAAGTGTTGGCAGAGTATTCTGAGCTCCACTAGCAAAGAGTTTCATGGAAGGGAAAAACATTCATATCTAGAGCTTGAAATAGTTCCACAAAAAGGAAGCTACACTGCATCTCAGATGCAAAGAGTATCATGTGGATACGGAGAGTGTTAAAGGAAAGGATAAAGTGGATTCACTAGAATTGGTATTTGTACCTCTATTTAGAAAGACTTCTCATGATGTAATGGAGCGGGTAGGAAAGTCTCCAGGAATCTCTCCACTGCCTGTATAGAAGTGTCAGCAATCTCTTCTACTGACATATCATTTATTGCCAGCCTATCCACACATCACCAGCAAAAACTCTGTGCTGAAAGCCAGACCCAAGGGAAACCAAGGAAAGAGCAATTAATTCTCCAGAACTTCCTCAAACTGCCTCCAGTAGATCCATCAGAGCTCCCTGCTCCAGCTGTCTAAGTTTGAGGCAGACACAGAAAAAAAGGCTCCAGCCACACAACCTTTCTCNTGAGCCCATGAATGAATAAATAAGCAGATATATGTAAGGGCTGAGAGGACACAGATCTGCATTAGAGAAGCCACGAAGCAGTGACAGGGGAAGGAATGAAAGATATGCAAAGCATCAGAATAAGCAGAATTCTGATGATAGGAAAGAGTAAAACCTTCAGTTTGGATTTAAAGGAAACTTATCAGGGAGAAAAAGAAAGCTTCAGATTAAGAGCATCGTGTTCAGCAATGGAGGCAGCGCTGCCTGGGGCATTGCATAAGGAGGGTGTAACCAAGCAAGGGGAATTTTTGACCTACATTTAGAACCTTGGGCAAGTGACTTCAGTTCTCAGTGCTCTGACTTCCACATATTGGTCACTGTCCACACACAGTGTCAGTACAGTAAGACAAACAGGCTATGCTGGGTTTTCAGGATGACACCAAAATATAAATACTAGGTGGTAGTATTATTAAGTTAGAGGGGAAAGCATTCAAACTGCAAAAAAGTGCTGATAAAAAGAATAAATATACATTGCAAGAATATTCAGCTCAGCTGCATATTTCATTACTGCTATGCTTTATCTTTATTAGATCAAGAAAAAAGTTACTTGGGGAAATTAGCCACTGTAAAACAAAAGACAAGAGTAGACCTTGGAAAGCAAAGAAAGGGCTATTTTTGACATCATGCAGAGCCCTCATCACAACACTAGAATTTCTCATTTACTCCAAATCTGTACTCCATTACCCGACTCATTTTGTAAATCATTCAAAAGGAAAGAAATGCTACCAGAGAAAAGAATAAAACAATTGGGACAAAAATCTGGAATAAGTTTTGTTTCTTTCCAACTTTACTTATGCATCCTAAGTGTTTACTTTCAGAAAAGGCACTGAAATAAGAATAAAGCAGAAACAAAGCACAGGGAGTTAGCACATAGTCCTAATTATGAAATTGTATTTTATTCCCAAGGCAGCTGACTTTTCAGTATATTTAATAAAGGGAAATCAAGTAAATGGTTTCAACCACTAATGAGAGCTCCTGGGAAATTAAAAATCACAAAAGAAACAAATTCCCATGTATGGACAAAATAGAGAAGCTGTAATTATGGCTAAACAGTTGACAGATTATAAAGTAATACTTTGGCACAAAGTGGCAAGAGAATTTCTAGCATTAAGACATCCTTTGGAGACTCACCCAGCACTATTTATTTCTGTTCATTTTCTGACTTCCACTTTAAATTGCCTGTGTTGAAAGAAGAGATTTTTCAGTGGTAAAAAAAATTATAGCCCAGGATGAAAGAAAGTTACAATTTGACTTGTTGAAGGACTTCTATCTATTGTAAAGCTGGTTCTTGAGATTCCTGCACGCCCCAAGCTGTTAGTCCAAAGGTGTTCCCACTGAAGGCAAGGGGGGAGAGAATGTCAGGATCTGTTCTGCTGAAGGTCAGCTTCTGTGGCACTAAAGGAGTTTAAAGGGATATAAAATAGCAACTCTTTCTACCATGTCACTCTTGACTGGAAATTTTATGCCTCTGGTGATTTTTTTTTTTTCAAATGCATGACCACTGGGAGACTATAAAAGTTGACCCATTCCTTTTTTTCTTTTCTCTCCCAAGGAAAACAAACCCAGGCTTGCACAAAAAGTCACAGGTTTCCTGAAATGTTTTGCTTTACCTTCCTAGCAATCATCCCAGTAGTTGGTATCCAGCTTAAGGACTTTGAAATAAAACCTGAGCACGTTTAACATTTTGCAAATTAAACTCAGCATCTAATTAAAGCTTTCTGGTGCACTTTTGAATTTAGTAATATTTCTTTTTCCCTCGCATGAAAACCATATTTCTTCTGCTACATTCTGACAGGAAGCCTCCTGACAGCACTAAGAAACACAATTACTTTACAGTGCCAGGAAATGTTTGTCTTCACCATAACTAGATTATTCTCACTGTCTTTCAGAAACCTGACTGCTCTTATTTATGTATGTGCATATACACATATATAACACATACACACTTCAGAATGTTTTCTTAATTGCCTATGCCTTCATGCAATTGCTAGTTTCATTTCAATTTCATGGTGATTTTTCCTAAACACTTTCACATTTAAAATTTCTTAGTCTTCCTGGAAGAGACCATTATACATATTCTCTTAACTTGGATTGCTTCTGGCACTGCTGTACCCAGCTTCCTTACCCTTCCTCTGATAATGCTCTTTTATCCCCTCCCATTACTGAAACACCACCTTTGGGTACACAGTAATTCCTCCTGAACACTTTCTTTCTGCACTTTCAGCCTACTACTGACTTGCAGAGCGTCTCCAAGTCCTAGTCTATCTCTCCTTATGTGTAGCCTGAAATTCAAAGTTCTGCCTTCTTATTTTCCAGCATTACTCACTCCGTCCAGATGAAAGCAGAACTAGAGAGACAGATCTGCACTTCAGCCAAACTTAATACACTTCTCGCCTCAGAGACTGCAAAAATCTCTGAGCTGAAGTGAACTATTATCAACTTGATGCACTGCTTATTTCCAGTCCTAAGAATAAATCACACAAGGGTATTTAGAGTAATCTCTAGAACTTCCTAAGAAGCAGCACATAAAGGGAGAAGATTTATATTCTTTCTAAAAATTTAGGAATTAAGACAAGTCTCCTTGAGGTTGGGCCCAAGTATTAAGTTAACAAAACTTCATTTTCCTTTCAGTCAGATTGTCAGTTAACTCATTTGTTTGGCACAGCACAGAATGAGGATTTTTGTCCTGTGGTGTGTCTCTTGTTTAAGACCTGATTGGTCCTACACTTAAACCTGCCCCTGGTAACTTAGAGGGACAGACTGCAGAGAAGCAATGGATCAGTAAATAGCTGTGTTTTCTTACTCATTACCCAATGGACAAATTAGTGTCTGTGAACATAAGGAATGGAATAAGTACTGTGCTTTTTACCCCCACACTTTGCCTCCACTTGTCTCCCTCGTTCCTCGGTTCCTCTCCTCCCCCAGAACACCCGGAGCAGGAAAACCTGCCCTGCCTCCAGACACAGGCTGGTCTTACCAGGAGGAGATGAGGTTCTTACCTCACCCTGCTCAGTAAGGGAAACTAAACACAACATAAAAGCCTCTAGCAGCTCTCATGTCACAAATTGCTTTACCTTCCTTTCACCTCCAACTCATTAACAGTGCTAACTGATAACGAGCAGCACTTCTTTTTCCAGAAGAAGGCAACGTCTTGAAGCAACCACTGTTGTATTTCTGTTGTTTCTTTTTCCCTCCCTGTGACCTTATGTTACTGCTGCTCTGCATCAGTCATCATTATCCTCTCTGGCTTCTTGCAACATTCTGGAGCAAAGTCTTTTTCTTGTTCCCTTTCCCATTTGATCCTGTCGTGATGATAATTGCCTGGGGTCTGGCAGGGATGCCACAGCACAACAGGAGACACTGTTTCAAATGTCCCAGAACGTGCCTTTTTCAGGCCAGCTCTTCAAAGCTCTTCTTAAAGAGAGGGACACATTTGTGATGATGTGACATTGGTATATCTTTGGATAACGGGTATTTCTCATTCCCTGGTAATATCTACAAAACATCTAAGGATTATTTAAAGGCTTAAAAAAAAATTAATTTAGAAAAGCCCTATATCACACTTTTACTCAGAGCAATAGACCTATGGTTTCCTAGCCAAAATACCTCTCTCATGTACATTTAAATCAAGACTGGTTTTTGTACCTGGGAAGTTATCATTATCCAAGATAAAATAGAGAGACAAGTACATAGCAGCATGAATTTAATCGGAAAAGCTTGCAGATTTGCCTCCTGTTATTCACAGAATCATTGTAAAACCCCAGAGAATTAGGAATAAGCCTACTTCTATTCAAAATACAGCAAGAGTGGAAATGCTTCTTTTAAGTCATTTCACACAGAGAAATAATTTATCAACCCAAAGACGTTATGATTCTGGAAGCAGCAATAACATATGGTTTATTCTTCTTACCTGATCTGCTGCCTATGCTCCGTTTCCCCAAGCTGCTTATATTTTAGCCCAATGTCTGCTCTGTCAGATCTTTTACAAAGCAATTGTAGACCTGCCAGCAATTCAGGAATTAAGCCAACAAATATTTCCGATCAAAAGGAAAGAACAAGATATAGAGAGTTTTTTCTTCCTTTTTTTTTTAATCAATATCTTTATTATTACATTGCTACTTCTGTGCCTGGATTTCAAATTACTTCAAAATAAGGGCAGGTACCAGAATGGCAAACTCAGAAACACTTTGCATAGGCTGGCTCCAGAGCAAGGAGGAGGAGTGGAAAAACAGGTGCAGAAATATATAAGCAGGCTATATATGAACCTGCTCATGCCTGGCTTTTTTTTTGAAAGCACATCTAGGCTGTTCTAGCCCTGTATTGATAAATCCCTGATTTAATCATGACCCCTTATTCCACCTATCTCTAAGCAAGTTCCCACACTGACACTTATGAAAATACATTCAAGGTTGAATCCCAATTTCCTGAAGCAATGAGGCTTTGATTCTGCTGTGCAAATTATTGGGTTACTGGGGTGGGAGGGAACAGAGACAGAGGTAAAAAAAAGAATAGTGATTGCTGAGCTATTATAACTAGCAGAGAAGCCACATTCTGTTTTCAGCAGCACTGGATGTAATGGGAAAGTGTAGATCCTCTCAGGCGATAAAAGTGGAATACTTTATGCATCATGAGATGTATTTTGCACTTCTCAAAACTGACAGAAAGCATCTAAGCAAGTTGGGAAACTCTGGATTTCTAAAGTAATAAAAAGATCCAAATGCATCTTGGGCTAGGGAAATGAAACCAAAGAGTTACAAGGGGTTTTAGAGTAAATTAAGCTCTCCTTAAATCCTCTGGGTCATTCAATCTTAAATCTGTTTCTCAGAAAATTTTTGCCTGCTGCTAGTTGCTGGAAGAAAGAGAAATGCAAGGACTCTTCCTTCAAAAGAGATAGACATTATTAGGTGGTCTCAAGGCAGGAGAGAGAACGAGATGTAGAACTGCTCCTGGAAACCTGCAGGAAAGGGTCCTAAACCATCTCCACAAAAGCAATATGTAGAAATAGATATGTTTTATAATGATGAAGAGATTTTCTTTCCATCAGTTGAGACTCCTTTTTGTAAAACAATGATTGTACTAGCAAGTCTATCCGAAACCTCAGAGTATCTTTTTTCTTCCCTTATTTTTTGCTCTCTTCACTTCCAATTTTACTAATGCCTCTTCACAGACAAGTATGAGAGAACATGGATCTACTGCAAGAGGAAAGAGAGAAAGAAATAGAATTTCTTGCTCGTGTACTGAGGGTTTGGTAAGGCAGCCACGTAGCAGGGTGATGAGAATGGTTGGATAGAGACAGCTCGATTTTCATTGTGCTTTAGCACTTCCATTTTTGTCTGAAGCTAGAAATTTGAACATATGCAAATGGTGAACAGGATGGTTAAAAAAAGTACTTTCCCCAGAAACTAAATAAAAAGCCAAATTCATTTTAGAACCTAAGAACAAAAGTTGTGGTTGGGGCATGTGGCAACAGTGAGGATATTTAAGAGTTAATTTTGGAAGGACTCCCTGCATTAAAATCATTGGACATCAGAGCAGTAATAGAAAGCTGAACTGCAGTTAAGAACATAACAGTTAACACACCAGTTGTTAGACTATAAACCAAACTAAGCACATGTAAAATAAAACATCAACTGTGTACACATGATAATGGAAATAATCACAGCATTAAGTGTAATTACTTCTAAATCCAAACAGAAAAAAACCCCAATCTGCTAATGATAGTGTAATAATTTTCAATCTGAGCTCCAAACACTCACAAAAACCCCAACACAGCTGGCAAGAAATGCTTTTAAGTGTCCAGAACTAAGGAAAAAAAACCCCTATCTTGGGGGAAATTACTTATTAACGTCTTTCATGGTAGCACCATCTAGACTGTGTTCATTAGAATATTTTGTAATATGTGCAAGCAAAATTAATATTAAAAAGTTCTGTCCTCTTAATTTCTGCTTTCTCCATCTCTTATGATTTTTATAGCTAGTGGAGCAAAGCAATTCAATTCCTTGACCCAGTTTGAAAGGACGTGAGCAATAAACACAGTACAATGAAGAGCCAGGAGCTGAGCTGCATAAAGGGCTCAGGAAACCTCCAATCACTAGTTAATATTTCTGCAATGGTAACACCCTAAGATTCCAGCTGGCACTGGAGAGGAGCCAGTGCCCTGGGTGCCGCACAAACACTGAACACCCAACCACAAAGGAGTAAAAGATTCTGCTCTGTCATTTTCCCAGCTGGACGTTGGCCTTGTCCCAGGTGAGAGATAGAACAACTGAAAGTGAATTTTGCACTTTCTTGGAGCAAACCCACATCTACTCATTTGTGACTATTGGCAATCCTAGAGCAGAATTCTTCAGATGCCTTCTCTGAGCATCGTGGGCTTTCAAGGCTCAGCAGCTGACTTGTGAATAGTCAATCATATGCTACCTTTCTCCTTCCTGGTTATCCTCTACCATTCACCATTCCCATTTTAATTATTTTTTCAAATATCTTTCACTGTCTCCATCAGATTTTAATCATCTCAGAGGACACCTCTCTAATTGAGAAACTCCAAAGCATAAATAAAGGTAATAAAATCATATTTACTGCTCATATACTGCCCTAAGACTTTTACCAATTAATTACAAATAACATAGAACATAATAGACATTGCAAGTTAATGATGGATTAACTTTTTTGAGTGTAGGAGTTGCTTTACAGGTATTGGTCTTTGAGAACTTGGAACATGTAGCAATTGTATTAATTATGAAAATATATCCCTAGTGTGATCTGCAAATAGCCTGTAACAGTGATTTCAGGGCACGTAAGCAACATGTATGTAAACTAGCATATATCTTTTCCCCCCCTTGCTAAGCATATGCAATTCAGAGAGAAAGATACAGTTAAAACAAGACAAACAAAGCTTCAGCAGGTGATGGGTTGAGTTCAGCTTTCTACTGCCCTAGGAAGACTGAATGAACAGGCAGTACCTGGACATTTTATTGCACCATCCAGCATCCTCAGGTGATTCTGCTATGGATTAAAGAAATTTAGCTGCCAGAGAAGGAGCTAGGGACCGTATGCTCATGGTACCCAAATACAGAAAGCCCAAACACTCCAACTGAAAAAATTAATAGCTAGGACAACATTCTGTCCTTTCTGTTCAGAGTAAGGGGCACCACAAGTGGTAAAGAACAGGGAGAAATTATGATATACACCAAGAAAATCTAGAACTGCACGGCACTCTTTCCAGGTAATTTTGTCTTTAAACAACCAGTTTCAGTGGTATAACCCTACACACCAGCTTGCACACCTATGCACTTCCTATTTTAAAGCAAAATATGTCACTGTAATTCAAACTATTCTGCAATATCAAGTAACTGGCCCTCATTAACACACAAACAAATGCAGAGATCAACACATGGAAAACTATCATTGCAACTGCCAGGACAGAATTTCTTTGGATCCCTTCTATGATCGTTCTTTCTCATTTGTTGAGGACTTTTTGGCGTTCTCCTGGGGAATTCTCAGTCCCTGACCAGTGTTGAGTGCTCAGGAGCTGACCTCCCAACGGACCACTCAGATCCTTGCTGATTATTCTCTACTCCTGATGCATCAAGTTCTTTCTCCAGGAGAGACTGTTCCTGCTGCTCCCATATCACCATCTCCTTGGCTGTTTGAAGGAAATGTTCCCTTTGGAAGGTTTGTGAGCACTCTGATGTGCAAGGCTGGCACAATGCTGTAGGTCTGTTTACTTTCATTTTCTCTTAACTGCGTGGCTTCATTAAAAGCAAACAAAAATCCAAGCCTGATTAAACCCAAAGGAAATTTCCATTTGCTTCTCCGTGCTTTGCACTGAGCTCCCCAAGACTAACACTAGTCCCTTTCTCTGTCTCTTTCTTGGTAGGGTTTTCTTTGAAGGGTTAGGATTGTAAAAGGGGTCTAATTCTTGGCTACGCCAACTTTTACGTCATGCTGCTGTACACGTTTTTCTCAACATCCATATATTTAAAGCTGTTAAGTCAAAATTGTATGTTATTTCTTTTATAATGACTGGGTATGCACATAATATACAAAACCTGTGAGATACCAGTCACTATTTATCTCTTTCATCTAAAAGAAATCACCTTATTCACTTCAAAAGTACAGTTTCCAGGCTTGATGCCTTGAACCAAGCAGCTGATGAAATGAATATATTTAATACTAATGGCTTCAACTAACTGAGCAACCACTGTGGTGTTTAGCCTTCTTAATGTGTTTCTATATCAGATGTCACTAATGGAATTTAGTGGATTTAATTCTCTCCTGCTTAAAAGCTTTTATTTATAATAGGTTTTCTGGGTATTAATGTTGTAAATTTAAATTATAGTAATTAGGGAAGTTTACTTTAACGTCCCATGAGTTCTATTGCTGGTTTTAATAATGCAACTACTTTGTAAAGGCTTTTTCCCCTCCCACCCATGCAAAGTAGTACAAGAACAAGACCTGATCATGTCCAATGACTGCCCAGAAACTTTCCCTGTAAAATTAAGGCATGAAAAATAAGCTATCCAAACCTGTTATGCATCTGTCAAATATCACGGGACGATATTTTTCTGAAATTCAAAGGTTACCTAAGGCAGGGGAGGACCCCTTGTCATCCTTTGTTTGGCAGGTGCAAACAACCTGGGTGACTTGTTAGAACTTGAAAGAATTAAAGAGTTGAGGAATTGGCCAGTAGAGAATAACACTACAGTAGAGAAGCTTAAATATTAGAACCCTAGGGAAATTACTTGAGAATATCAACATTTGTTGAAATCAAGCATTTATCAAAGGTAAATACATGTGCTCTTTACAAATATCTGATTCACAGAGATTTTATCTGTACCTTGTCCTCAGAGGGACTAGTTTCAAAACAGCACATTGAAGAGTTGATAACAACAGAAACCAGAGCACAGAAAGCATCCTGCCCCTCCACTCCCCTGTTCTTACTGGGCTACAGAAAAACCCAAGCTTTTCTTAATTTAGCTGGAGCACCCAGAGTAACATTCTGCTGTGCATAGGCTTAAAAATGACATTGAAATACATTTCCATCTTCTGATCTATTCCAATTTAACACAACACAAATCTCAGCACCTGTTCTTAAGTGCCTTTCAAAGTTGTTCTTTGCAACAACATCCCTGTACGAAAAGGCACAGGGTTAACGTCATTTCTCTCACTTAGGTTTTTCTTGAAAAATAGAATATTTCTCATTACAAGCATTATATTTAGCAAGTATTCCAAGTGGATGGACTTCATTAACAAAGAAACATAGCTGAACTACATCCTTGAATCATTTCACTACAACTAAGGAAACACCCAGGCAATCCAGCTTAGAAATCCATAGAGGCATATGAACAATAATGCTTTTACCTGAGGAACATTGTTGTGCAGGCATTTCAACCTTCTACTGTACTAAGAAACAACTCAACTAAGTGCTTAGGAGCTTTACAGGAGAATAGTGGATGACAAAGAGGGCTACCTGAATGTTGTATGACCTGTAGTAGCTCACTCCTGTTTCACAGCATCCTCCCACCAGCCATGCAGGGTATCACAACTAAACCAGCTTCTTAGCAGCTGCTATGTATTAACCAGCAAACTGAGGTAACTCAGTGCCAATTAACTAATTATCTTAACACACTAACCTATGAGCTAATTCCCCCGCCAGCCAAACAAATGCCACAGCTCTCCCTTCAACCACCCCAGCACATACTCACAGCTCCCATAGAATCACACCAAGAAAAAACAGCTGACTTATTCTAGTGAGCACCTTATCACTGTCCATTTTGAGTGCAAAATTCTCTCTTGAATTAAAGGTCCAGAAATGAGGTTATTAAGCTTAATCTTTTGTTACTCTAGGAGTGTTAGCAGCACAGGGATACCCATGCAGCTTCTCCACTCTCCATAAGCTCTTGACACATTGAGTTCACCTGAGCATTAGCAGCAGTTGCTCTTGTTGGCAGTTCTCTTCTCTGTCAGCTTTGAGATCTGAGTTCTCTTTGCATAGTTGAAAAACCAGATAGATTTCAACAGGGCTTCCTAACCAGGCTTTGGCCCACAGAGTGATTAACAAGAAGTTAATCAGATTAACAAGATGTGATATCATTTCCTAAACGAGTCTACATGTGAATTTTTGTGATGAGCTTGGAGGAAGTAACAACATTCTGGTTTGACGGACATCTAAATAATGAACCTCAACTCAGCCCAACAAAGCAAAACACGTGGGCAAACTGTAGGAATATTGGAATTGGTATTTTTGAAGGACATCTAGATAGCCACTGGGTTAAAATGAAGCCAGTTATCTGTATCTTCTGCTGCTCCCAGATCCAGATTTGTCATTCTACCATGACATCTACAAGAGATAATATGTCCTGATGTGATTTCTGCTGCAGTGTGATTATTTTTTGTGCATGATCAGTAAGTGAGATGAGACAGACTCATTGTGGTTGTGGTGAGCAGCTGGGGGCCTGGCTTCCCCCTGACACCAGCAGGACCCTTTACTACGTGTTGGAGAACTCAGGGATTGAGCTTACAAATGGAAACACTTTTGCCAGGAAATGCTGGAAGACAATCCTAATTCCAGAGATACTCCTTGCTGTTGTTTTTAAGGGATGCAGGTACTGCTCAGTTTTGACAGACAGCCAAAACACAGTGGGAGGTAAAGAGTGAGAATAACAGGCTGCAAAAAATCACTTATAAACAGATATAATTCAATGAACATAGACATAACTCTGGAAAACTCCTGTAGTACAAGTGCTGGGTAACAAGGGAGCATGCCAGCACAGGGAAACATGTAAAATGAAAAACATTTTTTGCACTGCTTCAAATCATTTGGCAATATCCTTGACAAGGTTCAGCCTGTGAAATCAGTTGTATAGGAACAAAGTGTTGGTACTGATGATCCTTGTTTTCTGTAAATTTGTACGGTTTAAACAAATATAATACAAGGGCACAGTCCAAATTAACCTCTGGCTAAAACAGGGCAGAAAATAAAGTTTAGGTCTGCCTAAGCTTTCTTCACAGAAGTGGTTTCACCCACAGAGATGATCATAGTGTTCTGTTTTTGGAAAGGGATCAGCAATTTATAGCCTCACAAATCTCCCTTCCCAGAATTCCTGCTCCCTAATTCATCAGGAGCTTGATTTTCCTTATCATCACCTGCACAGCCCTGCACTTCACACACAGGTAACACCAGGTCCTCCCCGAGGGACTTCCAGCAGCACACACCTGCAGAACACCCAGCCAAGGAAGGGAGAAGGGTGAAGTTAATGCTGCCAGGGAGCAGATCTATTCCAGTGCTTCCAACAGCAAAGTGCAAAAAGCTGATTTCTGTGCATGCAAAGAGCTTGTCAAAATCGCCTTTTAGGGAATGTGCTGCTGAGTGTGATGGAGAGGATATCACACAGAGAAGCAAAGCCCACCATATGGCAAGCATCAGAAGACACATGGGCTGTTCCCATATAAGAAAACAGCCTTTAGGCACAGGTAGCAAAATAAACATGCAGCAAAACCAATCAGAAGCAGAAAGGAAAACAAGCTGTGGGAAAGTTGGAAGATGCTCTTCAAGTATGCACAGCAAGGAATCAAAGGAGGAAAATGAGTTATCAGTCACCACAGAATGGCAGCTTTTAGCCCAGGCAAAAAACCAACCCAACCCTACAAAGAACAATTCATTATGAAATAGAGGTTTTATTGACTTTCTAAATTAAAATACTTCTCTCTTTCAGCTTCAGAGATTTAAATGAAACAAAAAGAAACAAACAAAAAACCACCCAGGGAAAAACTCTTGTTTGTTTGTTTAGTGTGTTTGTTAGTAGCTTCTAATTTAAATGAGTTTCTTTGTCAGCTCTGTGGTAACAATCTCATCCTGGTATTCATCAAGCTAACAGAGTGAAAATACCTGGTGAGGAAGACTTCTATTACTGCAGCATTGCAATTCTAACAATCATGGTAACCTACTGATGCTATCCAATTCCAAATGGCCCTGCATGATTAGATACCCAGCTCTCTTACATCAATGCTTTCTGAAATGTTTCCAGCTTTGGAAAATAATCAACATCATTGGATGCAAACACATGCAATGCACAACAGATATATTACCAAGGATGAAGAAACCGTATCCCAGATAAGATTTATTGTATGCATCAATTCATTTCCCAAATGCCACTGACGTAATGCATCTAACAGAATCAGAGAATTGTCAGGGTTGGAAGGGACCTTAAAGATCATCTAGTTCCAACCCCCCTGCCATGGGCAGGGACACCTCCCACTACATCAGGTTACTCACAGCCCCATCCAGCCTGGCCTTCCAAATTCCCAGGGATGGGGCTTCCAGCACCTCTCTGGGCAACCTGTGCCAGTGTCTCCCCACCCTCATGGGGAAGAACTTCTTCCTAACGTCTCATCTGAATCTCCCCACCTCTAGTTTTGAGCCATTGCCCCCAGTCCTACCACTACCCGACAGCCTAAAAAGTCTAAGAGTATTAGGCAATGAATAGGCAAGTTATTGATGGTGTAAGTAAGTTCTTTTTTCTGGTGAGCACACACATTTTTGCTGTAATAAAAATGCCATAGACACCTATGCACATTATCACTATATTTGAAGGATTAGGTTGAAAACGTTTACTGAAAACAGTAAACAAAGGGTTTTTGTTCAGCTCATTACTCACTAAGCTTTTGTATGTGTGGAAAAAAAAAATAAAATCTGAGCTCCACTGTTCATGTGTCATGAAGCCTTAATTAAGGAAGGAGTTGCCACCTCAGCTACAATGTTCATGCACATCCCTTCTCTAATGAGGGGAGGCAGACATCTCCAGAAGGTGATCAGCCCCATCCAGTCATGGGTGATAGGAATTTCCCTCTGGAGCATCCTGTATCTCCACATTCCCTGTAGAGGAATCCTAGATTCACTCATGCAGACTGCTTGGCCACAGCTAATATTGCTTCTAGCATCATTATTGACATGGGTCTGTAAGTCACAGTGCTCATCACAACTGCAATATTTTCTCGACCAAGGGCATTTCTTATGACATGTCTGGTTTTTTTGAGAGTATCATCTTTAAAAACAACATACTCCCTACTTCTTTTAAACATAATGTTTCCTTCTTAAGCCTATTATACTGTGAGCAAAATGATTTCGATATTTCAAAATGTTTCTTTTACAGAAGTAACTGTAATGAAGATATTTGAAACAAAACATATACATACATGGGCCCTACATAGATAAAATGTACTAACGCTTCAGCAGGCCAGCATATTAGTTATGCAACAGTATATTGATAATGCAAAATGCCCCAGTATGCAGGCAGTATAATTAGCAAGCTACTAGTTTGTTCTCAATAAAAATAGACTGAAAAAATATAGAGAACTCTGTCACCTTTGCTTCTGCATGTGTGTGTATGGAGGTATAGTCTTGTTTATCTAATTATCTTCCTTTTCACTCCTCTCAACCACATACAGATTACTCACTAATCAGCATAAACAAAAAGCAAGTGCAAGTCTGAGCAGTTAGATGTTACAGGTTTTCTGTAAATCCTGTAAACCAGATAAGTATGTGATTATATCTGTGTTAAATACATTAGATACAGTTATGACTTAACTAAATAAAAAACTATATACTATTTTATTTAAAGTTATATAATAATCTAACAGGGAAAATTGTATCGGTTTATCCAGAAGACTAAGCTGGTTGTTGAAAAGATTACTTCTGATTATTTTAAAATAATACAGCTTTCAAAGTAATATGCTGGCTTAATACTCTCCTTTTCATTAGAAAAGTGTTTCATTTCTAGTTTTAGTGGGGTTAATAAAGTTTACCTGAATGACTTGAAGCCTCTTCAAGAGAAGTTCAAGTTTAAGAGTCTAGAGCTATAACATTTTTGAATTAAATTTTCCCTACTTTCTAAATGAAAATACTGACCTAAACATTCAAAACACTAGCTGTTGTCTGCCCATCAATTTTTCTCTCTCTCAAGAAAAATCAAGCTCATTTCTACCAGCTGACACATAATACCATTTTCAGAAACAAATTGGAAAGTTAATAGGAATGTGCAAATGTTAAACTGCATGTGGCGACAAGAGAAAAAAGCTGCTAAAATGGTCAGTTTGTAGCTGTCTTTTTGCCAGCTTGAATAAACAATAACTTCTCTGTAATCTTGATCGTTTCGCTTTACTGTGTGCTTAGAAAAATGGGATTCTTGGCAATGTGCAATTCCCTCCTAATATGCCATTTGAAAAGCCCAGCAAGGCAGGCTTTGAAGCCTCCCAAGGAAGAAAAGGATTACACGTTCTCATAGATCACACTGCTCCATTTGCATCAGTCAAAATGATGAGAACAGAAATGGTTACACTCTTAAATATGGCTCATTGCATTTTTCTTCTCATTATGCTTTGAAGTTATCTGTTACAGTGCTTGCCACCCTCCCTAGGAGAAATTAAGAACATATGCATTCATCTTGCTCAGAGCTCGAAATCAAGATGGAATAAATACAACGTCAGGCAGAAAACAGCGAGCTGCTGGAACATAAAAGGTGTTTATGTTCTCTCACAGAAGGGTTGATATTGTGTTATTTTGATCCATTATCCTGTAGAGCATAATCAAATTCATTAGGACTGGAATAACTAGCACTGGAAGTGTCAATAGCAAACCAGAGCTGTAATTAAGGGAGAGGAAAGGGATTAGCAGCAGCACATCAGGTACTTCTCAGCATGGCAGCAAATTGAGCGCTCCAGAACCAACTTCTACATCTCCCACAAAATCCAAGCTCATGTCACTAGAGTGTGTCCAAACCAGCCTGGTTTGAATGGCTTTACCCCAGGTGTCACTCCAACAGGTTACAGTGATCATGCTGCTATTGAGCTTATTGAATTAATCTGCTTTAGTAAAGGCTGCTTCCAGGGCTGCTGGAGGCTCAGAATCAAAACCGGATCAAATTCAGATGCTCAAGTCCTCTTATTTCCTAGACACCAGCTGGGAGGCTGTTGGGGGGAAAGAGGATTTGAAATTTTAAGTTGAATATCTTGCTGAAGGTGTTTGGAATGGACTTGTAGTGCTTTATAACTTTATAGAGAAAGTTTTTGTTAGTATTTTGTTTTGTTAGTTCAAGGCTGTACCAAAGTTCATTAGAACTTAGGAATAAATAACAACTGTAATAGCTAATGTATTAATATTTTCTATAACTATATAATTGTGTTCCTCACAGAAACACGAGATGGATAATATTGTCTGTAATTATTTTATGCAATTACTCTTTCAGAAAAAAAGAAGATAAAAAAATGTCCTTTCACATTGCCATGGCAGTTTAAGTGTGGTTATTGTGAGTGTCTCCTTCCACCAGCTGCACTCAGTGTTTGTGTGCTGCATACACAACTAGCTAGCATTTATTGAACAGAATTTGCAGGAGACAGATACTAATGTGTCTGTATCTTTATGACATTTCCTACAGGTAGGAGCTATAATAGCATATTAGAACAGACAATTGGAAAAGAGCTGCCAAACACTCTGCCCCGGAGCTGCTGTAGAACAGCAACTAGCAATAAACTGAGGTACCATCAAATACTGACCTGAGGCCCTTAAATATACATATTACACTATGAGCACTACCATTATTCTGACCCAAATTTAAGAATAATTGTGTTAAATCAACACTACATTTGACAACAGATCAAAGAAATATCTGGAATAGAGAATTAATTAATCGTGTCCCTGTAGAGAGAAATAATGCAAAACCCAGTGAACTTCTCAGTCTTTATTTCTTCATTGTTCACCATGAAAACGCTAAATGTTGACTCTACTAATTATTTTAGTAATTCCAGTGGCCCATTTCAGTACTTCATTATGTAGAATTATGTTAACTACTGGAATGCAAGAAGAAATTTTTTAACTGTTCTGTGCTTTTATGGACTGTTCTCCACACTGGTTCATTAATCAACCACTAACTCCTCCTCATTTTTTTGTTTTGTCTGTTTATACGTGTTTATTTTCCATCCGCTGTTGGCACCTTTGCTATGTGATTTACAATTCTAGATGCTATGCTAGACTCAAAGTAGTCCAGCAACGCAAGCACACTGCAAAACCCAAATCCTCTAACTCTTCTCCATACCTTTCTCTTCAGAAAAATCCAAGTCAAGTCTCCTTGGGAGGAGAAGGGAGAGCAGGTAAATGTAGAACTTCACTTCCTTGTTGTGCTAGCACGGCCCATTGCACAAACCTTACCTTCTCCTGGGGAAATTGGTCAGGTTTTTGGAGTTCTTTCTGGGCAGAAAAGTCAAAGTAAGTAACAGTGACACAGTAAAATTGTCCTTGTTCTCATTGAGATCCCACTGCATACGTCAATTTTAGGTCACCATTGAGATCAATGTGTTTCCTAATTTTATGCTGCCTGATGTCACTGTTAGATTAATAATACCTAATAGGCAAGGCCAGCTGTGGTCAATATTTGCTTGATTTTTCCCCCTTTAAACTGAGGCTAAAGCAGACACCCTATCCTAAATAACCCGACAAAGGTGAAGTGTTTGATTATTTCTTGTATTGCATCCTTGCCAAAATTGTCTCTTTCTGTTTAAAGATGATTATACTATGGTTTTTGAAATACTTTTAACAGAAGATTCTCACTTTTGTCATTTTATAAAAGCTCCCCAAACTGAACTACCTTCTTCCTACAATTTGCTTCTTTTTTGTTCCTGCCTTGCCCCATTTTTCTTTGGGAGTATTAGAAAAATGGGAAAAGAACGTGTGTAAGGAGAAACACCTTGGAAACATTGCTACATACAAGAGAGGAAAAAGATTTCAGGCATATTGCAGAACAATAAGAGTCTGGAGGTTGTATATTTTATATTTTTATTTATATATTTTTAAATGAAAAAGGTCTGTTAAATGCATTCATTCTTCTTTCAGATATTACTTCTATACAGCATTTAATAATAATAATAATAGACACACACTCAAAATGTTGGCTCATCCTCACCCATTTTAAGTGTGTAGTTATCATGACCCAGTAATAATTTACAAAAAATTTTAATCACCTTATATCCCTTCACTATTTTCCACTTTTCTAGTTTTCCTGACTTCTGTCATAAGGAACTAGCAATATTACAAAGGTATTAAGGATTGTTTTTGTAGCTTTTCTTTAGGCAATAAATTATAAGTTAGCTCAGAACTTCTCTATAAAAATGAGATTTGTGACCTCATTTCTGTTAATCCATACTGCAGATGATTTCCACAAGCAACTCAAGTATACTCTGGGTTACCCCTTCCTAAGTTAAACATTGATTTTTTTCTTACAGTCTTTGTGCCATTTTATTTTTTAAATAAGGAGGAATCCATCTTCTCCTAACTAAAAAGCACACGTGACATATATCACAGTTTTCAATATCATTGTTTCCTGAAGCTTGGCGTTTTTCAGGATCCACTATTGCATTCAAGGATAGCCAATGTTTTTTAAAAATTATCAATTTAATTTATTTTTTTTTACGGAATGTAACGTGATGTCATTCTAATTAATTTTAGTTTTGCACTAGAGTCTAAAGTACTTAATGAACTTTTATTTTGCATCTATGCCAAAAAACAGATCCTCAGTTAAGATCAATTTTTTTGTCGATTTCATAGAATCATTAAGGTTGGAAAAGACCTCTAAGATCATGAAGTCCAACTGTCAACCCAACACTACCATGACCACTAGCAAGCTGAAAGATTAAGCCTCATATTTCAACAATTCTTTTTAATAAGAAAAAAAAAAAAATCAACTGTAACATTTATATGAATGTAGCTTCTACATACAAAATGAGTCTACTGCCTAGATTGACAGAACTGGGTTATTTTTAGGGAAGATTCAAAGCAAGATGACTGCACAATGTAAACCCAGCAGCAAACCAGGAGGTTGTCCCCCTTTTTCTCAAGTGGGACACCCCTTATCTTTAATACCAAGGGCAGATACTTTACTATGTAGAAAAATCCTTTGTGCCACGTGAGTATAACAGGCTTATCACACAGTTCAAAGCTCTCTCCTTTAACCACGTGTGGCTCATCCATTTCCATATGCCACATAAACCCCTCNCCTCCGAGCTTTCTCTTCTCCAGACTGAACACCCCCAACTCTCTCAGTCTATCCTCTTAGGAGAGGTGCTCCAGCCTTCTGAACACAGGTGCTCAGACTTTTTCAGGAATGCAGAGCTTCATCTCCCAACATGGTTACTTGGCAGACAAACTCCCTAACTGCTAACGTCCCTCATTCTCCCAGCTTTTGTTGCTCAGCACCACACCATACAGTATGAGCTGTCCCTTCGATCAGTTGGGGGCAGCTGTCCTGGCTGTGTCCCCTCCTCCCAGCTTCTTGTGTCCCTCCAGCCCACCCACNATTGTTTCCTGAAGCTTGGCGTTTTTCAGGATCCACTATTGCATTCAAGGATAGCCAATGTTTTTTAAAAATTATCAATTTAATTTATTTTTTTTTACGGAATGTAACGTGATGTCATTCTAATTAATTTTAGTTTTGCACTAGAGTCTAAAGTACTTAATGAACTTTTATTTTGCATCTATGCCAAAAAACAGATCCTCAGTTAAGATCAATTTTTTTGTCGATTTCATAGAATCATTAAGGTTGGAAAAGACCTCTAAGATCATGAAGTCCAACTGTCAACCCAACACTACCATGACCACTAGCAAGCTGAAAGATTAAGCCTCATATTTCAACAATTCTTTTTAATAAGAAAAAAAAAAAAATCAACTGTAACATTTATATGAATGTAGCTTCTACATACAAAATGAGTCTACTGCCTAGATTGACAGAACTGGGTTATTTTTAGGGAAGATTCAAAGCAAGATGACTGCACAATGTAAACCCAGCAGCAAACCAGGAGGTTGTCCCCCTTTTTCTCAAGTGGGACACCCCTTATCTTTAATACCAAGGGCAGATACTTTACTATGTAGAAAAATCCTTTGTGCCACGTGAGTATAACAGGCTTATCACACAGTTCAAAGCTCTCTCCTTTAACCACGTGTGGCTCATCCATTTCCATATGCCACATAAACCCCTCTCCTACTGGGTAAATTAGGAGTTTCTAAAACCGCTGTATTATTGATGGCAGAATAATAATTCAGAGCCATTTGCATAACTCCTACAACACGATTCTAGCCTGTAAATGACGTGTCACTGAAACACCTCACTCCAAAGCTGCAGCCAGGGCCATGAATACTCCCTTGGCACCAGGGGGGCTGGGGCTTCTCTCCAATTGCCTTTCTGTTAGGAGACAATGGTTAAGTGTGCAAAGTGCTTGAATTTCAGTGCAAAAGAAGGTGCTGTCCTGTATTTACTACCACTAGAAGTTTTCACTGAGGGGTCCATGATATATCTAGCCCTCCTTTTAAACTCTTAATATATATATATATATATATATATATATATAATTGTCAGGGTTGGAAGGGACCTTAAAGATCATCNGCACCACACCATACAGTATGAGCTGTCCCTTCGATCAGTTGGGGGCAGCTGTCCTGGCTGTGTCCCCTCCTCCCAGCTTCTCGTGTCCCTCCAGCCCACCCACTGGTCAGGCAGTCCAATGGAAAAGCCCTTGAAGGTGTCTAAGCACTGCTCAGCAGTAGTTGAACCATGTTTTATTCCCAACACTGTTCTGGTCACAGATCCAAGACATAGCAACATACAACAATGGTCATTCCTATTAAACCATTATCTGAGTTAATGCATTAGCAACATGTTTCTGATACCAAACACAACTCTGTTTGCTGCTTCACAAAAACCTGTGCATGACTAGGGGTTTTAATATGAGTGCTATACAGAAGATGGTCCTAGTAAACTGAATAGTCAAGCCATGATGAAGAGAATTACACTGACAGTTCCGTTGCTCCCAGCCAATTAGTAGCAAATTCCAAGTTACTTGGAAACATCTCCCAAGTAATAGAAATGTCTCTTCCTACAGACCCTCTACTTGTATTTGCAGTTCAGGGTTTGTCAGGTTTTTTGGTTTGCTTTTAAATTTCAATAAATGAAGAGAGTGAAGAACATTTAAGAAGATCACGAAGAGTCCTCAGCCACCCTGGTGTTGTGACCTACAGAAGGTATTCATGACTCATTGGTATACCCAGCAAGGATGGGAAATCCTGGGTCAGCTTTTCTCATATCTATGACATGTAAAAGAGGTCTAGCTGAGGGACACCAACATGACTAGCAAGGAACCTAGCTGGTGAGGCATGTTAAATAGATTGCTCAATTATATTGCCATGGTTGTCAAGTATTTGGGACAAGTAGATGACACCAAGACCAGCGAGGAAAGGTTATAAATTCCCTGAGTCAGAATAAAGCCACATATATCTCTCAGGAGCCAGGGATCTCATCTCTCTAGCACCTCTCTGGCTAAGTGACTCAGGCCAGTCTTTCACTGCATGAATAAATGAAAGAGAGGAGGCTGGACTCACCAGAGCTAAATACCCTGTGAGAAGGTCTGGGCAAACAGTGTCTCCCAGCTATTTGCAAGACTGTGCTTGCTCTGTGTCCCAACAGACATTGGAGACTCAGGAAAAGTCATTTCAGCTGTAACTGGCACCTTGCTGATTGCTATAGATAGTTTTCTGGACTGCTAATATATCCCTTTAATACATTGCTTCTGCTCCAGTACGTGCCTCGCTTCTGCTCCAGGAGATCTATGGTCTGTGGAATATTTACTTGTCAACCTAAGGAAGGATTTACTGCAATAACTATCAGTTAGTTCTTTTGTCTGCTTAACGCAGCTAATGCAGAACACTGGAATACATTGACTTAATTTGCACTCGACAAAATACAAATATGTATGATTATGTTTAACAGTATTGTGTTGCTAATCAGGGTATTCAAGATGGCTGCGTGCATATTATAATAAACTCCCATTTATTATGTATGTGCATGAACTGTATTAAGTCAATACATTGCCTAATTGTGTAGGCAGGAACTAATCTTCCCTGTTATTACACATGTTGCTCCAGTTTGCTATGACAGAAATAGCTTTTACTTGGAATATTTCTGCAATGTGATAGATGAACAAAGCCCCGTAACCCCATGAAAGACATCAATACACTGGGATTAATTTGCTAAACTAATATTTTTCCTCATACTAGAAACCCGCTGTATTAACATTTAAATACCTTGTTTCATCTGAGTATCAGGATGCTGTTGTAGTCACTCGTGTTTTCTGCATCTGTCAAATCTGGACTCTTAGCAAATATCAATTCATTGTTAACAAAACCCTAACTACAGCAATTAGTGTGCTAAAGATAAGAACGTTACACTCCTCAGGAGAAGCTGAACCAATACTATGTTGTTTGTCTGTCTCTATATAGGGACACTTGCCTTTAATTAAGCAGATAAGATAAGTTTTAATGAACTCTTTCTAAAATATGAAAGTTGTGATTCCATTTTTAAAAGAGCAAATTTGATGCTCAGAGCATCCTCAGCAGTGTTATTTAGTTCGGATGCTCTAATGACTTTTCATTTTAAGTGACAATCTTTATATAATCTGCTTATTTACCCTGAAACATCAGTCCATGAGAGTAATTTCATCCCTTTTCTGCCACGATTGAAGAGACGGGA
>VYZX01015031.1:0-26120 GCA_013401335.1 Brachypteracias leptosomus
AAGTGAGCAGAAAGGGGACTGAGCAGAAAGTGTTTGTGTGCAAAGACTAATGTTAAGAGCCCCAGTTTCCATGCAATAAAAGCCTGTGAGTGGAATGTGCTTATGTGCAGAAGATTGACATAGAAATATGATGGCTGAAAGTGCCTGTGTGAAGAACTGCCTGAAAAATTTTCTGGACCCTGGTCTGGATGATGGTAGGACAAGTATTACCTCTAAAGTTCTCCAAAATCCTGGGTCTGGATGGTGGTAGCTCTTTGGACTCTGGCCTGGATGATGGTGGGACAACTATCACCCAAAAAATCCTCCAGATCCTTGGCTTGGATGTTGGGAGGGCAATTGGTGATATATGAAAAGCGTTTGTGCAAAGAGGACTGTGACAAAGGAAGGTACTATAACCACAAAGGAGCTGGGGATAGCTATGAGCAGAACTAATCTTGGCAAAGAGATCAAGTGGACTTTGATAACGATGTGGATGCTCTGCTGGAAAAGGTGAAAGCCTGACAGAGAAACAAGTGTGCAGGCAATGAAAAGTTGTGATGGCCCCTCTACAGAACAAACTTTTGCCAGGTGGATGGACTTTGTTAAACAGACCTCTGAGGAGAAGCCCAAAGACAGTGAATTCACTTGAGTATTTTAAGTATGATGAACTAAAGAAATGTGAAGATATGATGCATNAAGAATATTGACATAAAAATATGATGGCTGAAAGTGCCTGTGTGAAGAACTGCCTGAAAAATTTTCTGGACCCTGGTCTGGATGATGGTAGGACAAGTATTACCTCTAAAGTTCTCCAAAATCCTGGGTCTGGATGGTGGTAGCTCTTTGGACTCTGGCCTGGATGATGGTGGGACAACTATCACCCAAAAAATCCTCCAGATCCTTGGCTTGGATGTTGGGAGGGCAATTGGTGATATATGAAAAGCGTTTGTGCAAAGAGGACTGTGACAAAGGAAGGTACTATAACCACAAAGGAGCTGGGGATAGCTATGAGCAGAACTAATCTTGGCAAAGAGATCAAGTGGACTTTGATAACGATGTGGATACTCTGCTGGAAAAGGTGAAAGCCTGACAGAGAAACAAGTGTGCAGGCAATGAAAAGTTGTGATGGCCCCTCTACAGAACAAACTTTTGCCAGGTGGATGGACTTTGTTAAACAGACCTCTGAGGAGAAGCCCAAAGACAGTGAATTCACTTGAGTATTTTAAGTATGATGAACTAAAGAAATGTGAAGATATGATGCATGTTAATATGATGTTTGGGGGTTATGATTCATCCATGGGTCAAGGGGCTGAGTGAAGAGCTGGGGCCCTGAGTTGGAGTGGACCTGTGATGAGTCACAATCCAGCAGAATGTTTTGTTTTCCCTCACTGGCTTCAAGTTCCACGGGTAGAATGTGGCCCACCTGTGTCTCTGTGGCCCTGCCCTTTCCCAGGTGGTCGTGGTTGGGGTGGTGGGTGAGGCCAGGGCTGTACCAACCAGGAGCTGATTAGTTTGCATTTGGCTTCTGCTGGGGCTGGTCGCATCTTGCTGAGCTCTCTTGGTGGTGTCTTTCCATGTTAAGGGCCACATCTCTGTCCATTGTGCCACCACCTCCCTGCTCCTCCTGGGAAAAGGTACTTTTATTTGGAGCGGTGATCAAAGCAGCTGCTGGGGAAAACCTGCAGCTTTGCTACAAAAAAGAGAAGCTATTTCAGCACTGGCAAAGCCAACTGACACTGTGTGGTCAGGGGCAGCTCGTTACAGGCTCAGATAAGGATACAGGCACAAGTCACAGGCTTTCAAGCAGGACCAGCCAAAGGAGAGAGGGTTTCTGCCTTTGTGACACATCACACAATGCTGTTGGGTGCCACCCATGCCACAGCTTCTCTCACAGCTCATAGCTGAGCTGCCCTTCAGGAGCTCTCTCCTCGTCTGAAGGTGTTCAACACTCCGACTGCCCCGTCAGTGCTCCCAAGGACAGTCTGCAGCTTCGGGTGCTGCTCTGAGGGATAAAGATCCTGGGAGGGGACAGGGGAGACATGAACTTTCTCATCAGCTTGCTCTCTATGAGCAGCAGTGGAAAGAAAAACATTTTGGACATAGTTTCAGCTTCATATAGATAACATATTTATTGAAAATCTGCTTCACCAACAACGGTGAAATCATGACCAAAAATTACAAAACATTGTGGTAGTTGGCTTTATAAAAATAAACTGCAGGAGTACATCTTGCCCATTTGTGAAGGTCTCTCTCACCCTGCTTTGAGGGTGCCCGTTACACTCTTCAGTGTAATACCCTTCTAGAAAATTGCATCCCCTCCAAAAAATGCACTTGATTTTCCTTAGCAGAGGTCCTTAAAGTGACTTTTCCCCCCGCCCTCCCCAACAATAAATATAGAAAATAGCCTCTAAACAAATAAACTTTAGTTTGGTCAGCTTAAAAAAGAAAAGGTCCATTTTCCCCCCTCTTGGGACATGTAGTGACTGAGCAGCCGTTTAAATGGTGTTCACGTCTTTGGTGGCTCCGGCTGCTCCAAGCTGCAGGTTTATGTACAGACCATCAACCGAGGTCCTTCCTTTCACCTTCCCTCCAGAAACCAAAGGCCATGAGATGATGTCAGGTGCGAGTGCCTTGTACAATCCCTGCTGCAGTCGCTGCACCACACCGAGAGCAGTGGATCACCCAGAAAGCAGCCAGCAGGAGGAGGCTCTTTGGCAAGCGAGAGCTGTCACACGGAAGGCGTCTTTGGTGGGTGAACCTGTTGCATCAGCTGCGGTCGTTTGACCCGCGGTTTCCGCCTCTTTGGCCTGCTCTTTGCTTTGTTGATCTGCACCACGAAGAAGGCCAGAACCACCATGGCCCCAAGGAAAGCAAAGACCGGGATGGTCTGTCCCACGTCCTGGTTGTACCGGCCGGGCATTATACCTGGGAGGAGGACAAAGAGGTGTGGGGGTGATTATGGAGCGCGTGAGCAGCGCTGCCCCCGCAGGGGTATCTCCCCAAACGGGCGGGCAGTGACTCCTCCCAGAACAAAGGGCTATTAATCAGATTACATTGCAGACAGGAAGATTAACGACTGCAGACTGATTAGTGAAAACACGGCAGGATGCAAATGTTACAGCAAAGCACCAGCGCTTCCACCTCGGCCTGTCTGGGCACAGGGAAGGGGAACCCACGTGTCCCCTGCAACAGCAACCTGCTGCTCTGCTTGAGAAGAGAGACCACAACTTTACCACTGAGTCACTTATAGAAGTGACACCAAATCCCAATGCCAGGAGGAAAACGATTCTGTGCACGCTGCAAGAAGAAGCTGTGGAACCAAACCCTCCATTTTCACAGGCGTCCTTTGGTCTAACAGCTCAGACCAGGCTGAGGCTTCCCAAGTGCTTCCAGCTGGGCTGGCAGTGCTGAGCTCATAGGGGAGAGCAGCCCACCACTAACCTGAAAGCTGTTCCAAGCATCATCTGTTAGCTTAACACCCTGCCCAAGGCACTGCTCGGACAAACTCTTCTGCTTTTGTGCACTCATGCAAGGATTTTAATTAGCAGGAGGTATCCAGTCGCAGGGCCCAAGGACAGGGCCTGCTGCTGACACCCACTGGGCTGAACAGCACCAAAACAAACCTCAGCTACCCAAAGAGCACCTGCCAAAACCTTCCTCCCAGCATGTCACGCATGCTTTCTTCTGAATGAACTATTCATACCTAAAAATATTTCTCTCAGGCTTCATCAGCCAGTCTTCTACAACTCAGCCTTACTATTATTTGCATGGTCTTCACAACTGAACATAAGCACGTGGCCTCTCTTCTGGCTGTGCTGTGTTTGTTTTTCAAAGCTTATGCAAAAAGCAAAGCAAAACAGAGACTCTCACACTTTTCAGTGCTTACCTCCAGGAATGTCCCACGCTCCACTCTCTCCAGGGGACAATGGTCTCACCTGGGGTCGGTTCTGTCGGAAACTGGGCAGTGCCACTTTGTCGAGGTCAATTGATAGCAACTTCTGGTGTTTCCAAAGGTTGCTAGAAAACATTTCAAGAGAGAGGTGTCTGCCAGCTTACTTTATAACGCAACATATAAAGTGACAGCTGGAACTTAAAAATAACTCACTAGTTTGCACCCAAGTGACAATTGATCCATTCTTTGGGTTCTGCAGTTTGCAGGCTTCCAAAGTTCAATTCAGACACCACAGGGACATGCTTAGACTGGCAACTCTACTAACGGCTCTCTCTTTCTTGCACACAGGCTACCAAAGCTACCACCAGCAGCCCAGCAGACAAGTATGGGCTGTGTGCTGGCACTCTTTGCTCCAGTGACTGATAAACAGTGCAACAGAAGGCAGAGCAAGGTAAGCTGTCCAAAAAACTTTTTCTAAGGCATGTGGTAATGGTGGATTTCAGCAAGACCCCTCACTCTAAGTTGCGACCACTCCATCACAACAGGGAACTGGTTTTTAAAGCTATTTTTAAAATCACCCAGTTTCACAGTGAGTCAGAATTACTCACTGAGAAGGCATTATTAGAGGGGAGACTCACACTGGATATATGGAAGAAATTTTAGATGCTGAGGATGGTGAGAGCCTGTCCCAGGCTGCCCAGAGAGGGGGTCGATGCCCCATCCCTGGAATCATTGCAGGGGAGGTTGGCCGGGGCTCTGAGCAACCTGAGATAGTTGAACATGTCCCTGTTCAGTGGAGGGGGATGGACAAGATGACCTTTAAAGGTCCCTTCCAACCCAAACCAGCCTATGGTTCTATGTTTATTTCTCTTTGCAATCTGGTATTTCTCTAGGAAAGGCATTCGAGCCATCCCTTTCAAAAGCAGATGGAACAAATAATTTTCCAGCTGAATTCAAAAGTGAGACTTCTTGTTTAACTCTAGGAAAGATGTATACTGACCTGGGGGCAGTTTCATTCAATGGCTGTGGCTTGGCCCAGGACAAGTGAGGACAAGCAGGAAGGGATCTGGGTTTAGGGTCTCCCAAGTGAGCCTCGAGCACCTTTGAGTATCGATGCAAATGGTTACCTGCAGCTCGCAGAAGAGACAGGCTGGGTTACCAAAAGACTGGAAGGGTAAGAGTTGCCAACATTCTCCTTCTGCCGTAAAAGCAGGAGCTCTTTACAGTAATGATGACCTACACCTCAGTTAGAATTAACCAAAGGCCACCTCGTGAGACAACAAGACTTTGTACACACTCCAGAGCTGGTAACCAGAATGCTCTGTGGCAGAACCAGGCATCCTACCCTGCCAACAGAACATTTTCTAGAGTAGAACCACATCCCATGACAAATCCCTACAGCAAGTGCTCCCTTCCAGTCAAAGGAGAGAACGCTGCAGAGCTCACACCAAAGGGACATATAACTCAAGGGGTCAGCCCGAATCCCCCCCGGGGCTCCCTGAGGGGGCTCACCTTCCATCCTCTCGGGCAGAGCGCTGCCTGCTCCCGACGGCGGTCGCTGCCGGCTCTCGGAGTGGCTGAGGCTGGGTGGTGTCACCCCGTAGGACGTGTACTGCAGCAGGGAGTCCAGCAGCCAGAAGCAGTCTGTGGAGGTCACAGCCCCAAACAAGAGAGGTGTTATGGCACAGCTGAATGGGCTTAGCCTTCTGTTAGGAAGGCTGTAATGACGTTTACAAGCACCATCAGTTTTCCTGGCTCTTGTTTTTCTCCTTCTGAAGCTCTAGGCCCAATTTCAGAGAGATGTAACTTTTAACACTCCCCCCTATCCCCCAATGTACAAACACAAAAATAATCTGTTCAGTTGTAAAGTATCTTCTCTTGTGTACCAAATTGTACTCTTTTGGGGGGTAGGACATGAAACAACAGGTCTCAAATAGGTTTTGCGAGGCCATCCAGGTCCCTAAAATGATGAGGTTCTTGGTGTGGAAACACAGGAAGCTCAGAGCTTCTGACATCGTTTTTAAGAGGGAAATGAAGACCAGCTGTTTTGGGATCTTTTTTGGAAGGAAAAAAGCAAACACCTTGCAGAGAAAAGTAAGAACAAGGTAATGTTTTCAGTGGAAAGTTGATTCACTGGCTTTCCCAAGATTAAAAAATGAAGGGAAAAGGTTCTGGCTACATCCCAGCTAAGCCAAAGCAGAACAGGGCAGGATGGGAATCACTGCCACAATGTTGTGGTTTTCCTCTGCATTTGAACCCTTGTCTTGATTCTCTCCTGAATTACCACTACCTTAATCCAGAGCTACCCCTAAGAAACAAACAAGCCAGCTCGTGAACATCACAATCCTCTAAAACTCCCATTTGCAGCAGTAGGACAATGTCTCATCAGCTATTTCCACCACACAGGAAACTCTTTTTTCTCAGAACTTCCCCCCCCGGGAACAGTTGGCTGGGAATGGGAATTAATCTTCATAATCCTGGTGTCCCTTAAACCCTCACCTTTGATTTTTAAAGAGGTCAATCAGATTTTAAGGATTTGTATTCACAAATGTTAGGAATTTACCTCAGTTAAAGCCACCGATGTCTCTGCAGGAGACGTAGCTCCTGGTTCACAACTTAAAAGCTAATTTTAAAGGATTTCTTTAGAGCCTTCAACTTTTTCCTGCTTCACAGGTCACACTGAATTTAACAGCATTAGGGAGGTCACAAAGCATCGGTTTTGGTCACTTAATTTAAAGCTATGTATCTTTTCTTTTGCTACATGCTCTCAACAACTGACAGCGAGCACATAAGGCACTGACATGCTGGTGTTACAGCAACTCACTGGAAGCCACCCAGAGACAGGTGAGGAGAAACCAGAGAGCTTTTAAAGGAAAAGAAAATGTTTGGGAGAGAAGGGAAAGAGCTACAGCTGGAGAGCTCCCTTGGGCAGTAAGTTCCTTTAAACTGCAATAAGTTAGGCAAGGGATGGATTACGTAACCCAGTATTTTAAAATGTCGGTGACAAAAGCTTAAAAAATGATGAATGTACTTCTCATCAAAAGGAATATCCAGGCTGAACAGCATGTGCAGTGGAAAAGCAGAAAGAGACCTCACCTACTGGATTATCTTGAGCCACAGATCTACCCGCCTGTGTTTTACATGTCCTGAGAAACCCAATCTCTCTCTTAAAAATTTTACAAGTCAGATCAGCCAGGGTGCTAGGAAAAAAGGTTTTCTAAGGACCAACCAGTGTGTGGGCAGAGAGAACTGCTTCTCCAGGAGCCACAGAAACCACACACAACTCTCACACTAGAGACTGCCTGGAGTTGCAAACCCAAACAGGAATTCCTTCTCTCTGATGTATTTATACCAGCTGGTTTGTGTCAAAGTAGAATAACCTGAAAATAGTAATGCACAACTGAAATGCTGAATACTACAGTAAATCCTCACAGGGAACAAGGCATGCTGATGAGTAAATTCAAAAGATAAAACATATTGTACTAGAGAGAGATTCTGAAAATGTCACTGAGGAAAAAGTGAAGGGACCCCCTAATGGCCTCTTTTCAACTTCAAATTAACCACATGTAACTGTTAGTGTTTTCTGGAAACAAAAACACCCCCAAAGAAGAAAAACACCTCACGAACCAACCCCTTCCTGAAAAAAACCCTCAAAAACAACCTCCAAAGCTTGTGGAACAGAAAACCAGGCAAGGGTCCTCCAGGGCAGGAAATGATCCCATCTATCGGAGGGCAATTTAATGTGGGGTAACTGCACCTCTCAGAGCTCTGCAGAACCCAGATGAATCCCCAGTTAGGGATATTTAGAGTCCCTAGAAAATGGCTGTTTCTGATGGCAGCTGCAGAACCCGGGGGACAGCTGCCAGCTGGGGGCAGTGCCAGGGCTCACACACCTTTCTGTCGATGGCTGTCATCCAGGCAGTTGGAGTCTCCGTACAGGACGATCCTGCCGCCGCCCTCGGAGGGAACCTGGTAAAGCCCCAAAATAGGGACATTCTCAATGACAGCAGTCTCCTGCTTTAACACTTCAAGACCTAAAGCAAAGCACAAATAAATTTCATGTCTGTGAAGCATCAACATCCATTTACCTGAAGGTGAACGCAGCTGACATTGCACACTTACATGTGCAGCTGTGCCGCTGTTCAGGTCACACATTTATGCAAAAACTTTCATGATGTTGTAATAAAAATAAAACTGCTCCAAGACCCCGATTGTCAAGTTTGCTGCTGATATCAGTGATATTCTTTCTTTGGTGGAGAAGCAGAAAAAGACCTCACAACCTGGATTATCTGCACCGTTCTCAAAAGGAAAATCCTAGTGTTTTCAGCAGTGGGTTTAAAATGAAAATGCTCTGCCTTACAAATTACTTTGTGTTGTTTTAGTCCTTCTGCAGAATTCCATAGGATGCAGTAACTTAAAATCAGCCATCACAATGCATACTGCTCTTGGGCAACTTATTTTTCTGCCATGCCTACCTATTCCTACAAGAAAACTGACTATGGAACTAACAAAAGAGAATATCTGGTAAGAATATCTAAGCCAAATTAAAAAAAACCAAAAACCAAACCTCAAATTATAACTGAGAAAATACATGAACAGAAAAGATAAAAAAAGCATAAGAACCTTCCCAGTACAAACGGGTATGTGCAGCTAAAGGCAGAGGACAACTGGCTATAAACCTGCCATTTCTACCTTACAAATCCATCCAATTATTTCATCTCCTGTGAACTGAAAGCTCTAATAAACAGCAGGATGGAAAACACCCCAATTCATGAAGGAACTAAAATGAAGCGTAGAAGCTGTTTTTAGGTTAAAGGCTCCCTGCCTTTAACACCCATTTCAAAGAACAAAATCAGATACATTTCAAATGCTAAGTATTTAGTCTCCTTTACTTGAGACACTGCCTGTAGACAGCAGAAGGAAATACAGAGCTCTTTTGCTCCATGAACTGCAAGGAAAAGGATTCCCCAGAAAAAGCAGGTCTGGCAGGCTACCTGTCAAACTGACACACTCTCACACAGAAGGGAATACCTGAACCACCAGCACACAGCATTCCAGGGATACTGTCTTTCCTCCAAAAGGCTCACACAGATCAGCTCCTTACTGTTCCAGAAAATTTCTCCACTAGATAATCACACCTACTGCACGTTGTAAGTCAGAAATACAGGGAACTTGCTGATCTTCTCTGGCAGCTGCTGAGCTGTATCAGAAGCTTTGAAAGTGCTTCTGCTCACACACTCCAGCCCTCTACACCCATAGACACAAACCTGACCCGCCACAATACAACAGTTCACATCATTTAGTCCTACAAAGCACTTCCTAAGGGATCACAAAAAACCTTTTTATTTTTTTTTAAATAGCCTGCTGTCATTACAGTTCTATATCAGCACTTACTTCACAAATGAAGACATGATAAAACTAAGAGAATGGATATGCACACTCGGGCCTGAGAGCATCAGCTTCCTGGGTGCCTAAAAATTCCCTTTATGAGAGTCTAGCAGGTGACATTTTGTCTACCAAAACTTTCCTCACCTATGTCCCTAGATCACCACAGCTACCACAAACTCCCACCAAATTTGGTAATGAGTAGAGGATGCATTTCAGCAGCACTTGGAATCTCTGAGAAACACAGACAGGTAACACACTTATGACACAATTCCTGCCCCTCCTAGGATGCACAACACACGTCCATGCAGATGGGTGTACCTACACAAGCACAATAAAAGGCTGGATATTGCTGTGCTACACAACAACCTTGCTTGTGCACCAACTCCAAATTCTGCTTAAACCACAGCATAATAGACAAGGAAGCACTTACCTTGATCCTTAAAAGTCTGTGCAATGACAATGCCATCTTCTGGAAACTTTGCAATACTGCAGCCTGATGCATAATTCACTGAAAGACACCACAAAGTTGCAGTTTAGACTAAGAATGACACTCCCTCCTCCCTTCCCACCACACTTCAGAGAGCTGTTAGGCACAGAAGAAAACATTCCCAGGAAAAAGGCTCTCAATTTGCCTGTTTTGACCACTATCTGTATTCACGGAGGTGTTTCTAAGCACAGCTGTGGCAGGTTTGCCTTTACCTACTGCTGTCAAATCTTTCCATTTAGGAGACCGCCCTTATCTTTTTTAAAGATATTGAAAAGCTGCATCAAATGCCATGAGAAACACAGTATTTCACACTAACAGTTGTTATTTATGCTACAGAGAACACCGGTGAGCACATGAAGCCCTCAATGCTGGCACCTTCTGTTTTCACACACGCTTTCTGAATGTACCAGTCAGAAGACAGAGATTTGGAAACAAAGCATGAGAACATCAAGTGACTTGGTCAGATAAAAAGACTGGCTAGATCTAGGAAGCCAAGAAAAGAATAAAGTCAGAGATCTGTCCTAACTGCAAAGTTTGAACTTGAAACCAAACAAGGTACTCATTTCAGGGGAAATAATTCAAAAGATGACAAGAACAGGAACTTACAAGACATCTCAGGATGCTGTGATGCACCTCTAAATTGGCATATTCCAAGGAAAAAGTCCCAATCAATTTCAAATTGCCAGGTAATTGCAAAATTAGAATCAAAGGCTTTGTCTTAGTAACTAGTATTTATAGCCTAGATAGGTACAGACACTCCAACAACTCTCTTTGAAGTATCAGCACCTGGAATACAAGCCTGACCTGAGGACATTCATTATCTAGTCTGATAATGTTTCATGTACAGCCTATGAAGGAAGTAATAACGTAAGTGTGCTTAGGAGACTCTTCAGGAGCAGTTCCCTTGAGCCTTGCTCCATCTCATCCTCAGAGAGCTATTTCCCAGACCACACACTGCAGCCCCCTCAGGCAGTGGGCTCTGGGACTCACTCTCGTGACTCGCCATGGTGAAGTCTCCCTCGTAGAGCCCGTCGCTGAAGGCCATGTTCCAGACAGAGAGCAGGTCATTGAGGGCTGGAATGTTGGCACCTCCAGTGTCAGGCATCCACCACTGCCTGGAAAATGTAACACGCTTTATTAGTTTATATGATACACTGGAATGATTTCAATAACCCACAGTGATTCTGTTTGCAACCCACTCTTTCTTTCTGTTCCGCTCCCCTACAGTGAAAACTTATCCATTTTCCTTTGTTGGTCAGTCTCTAATTTCTTGCTTCTTTTCACTGTAAATGTTTTTCTTGACTTTGAAAGATTAAATTACTAAAGGGGCCTTTGCAATCACGATAAAATAGGCAGTTATTCTCCTAAAGCTGCAGCTTCAGGTCAGTTTTGCTCTTCAAGTAGTCCCTTGTTGAAGGCAGCATGCAAGTGCTCAAGTTCAGTGTATCACATTTAAGGCAATACCTGCATAAAATGTCAATTCTGTGGCACTTTATTTCACAAAGAATGGACATAAATCAGTACCTTGTGTTTTCATCATAAAACTTGACTTTTCTCATCACAGATGTGTTGTACCAGTCACTAAACACTATGAGCGAAAGTCCGTTGTCAACGTCCCTCCTCAGCTTGGTGATCTCTTCAGGAAAATACTCCTCCTCACTGTCCACCATCAGTAAAGTCCCTGGGGGTAGAACCAGAAACAAGAGCTCACCAGGTTGTTCGCTGTAATGTTCTGTCTATTCACACAACACAAGTGCCTATTCTGCACAGCATCTGGTCCACATGCCCTGCTCCGGCAGCTCACCTAAGGAAGTCACATTTAGGATGGGGAATATAAGACAATTCAGTTTATCAACGTATCCAAAAATGAGTTTGGCAGCACATTGTGATTTTTAAGGATGGAATGACTCGTGCTCGTGTGGTCTCACCAATGGCTGCATGGGTCAGGTGTGTCTCTTGTGCAGCCTGGTCTCACCCAGCTGCTCCACAAACCAAGCCAAACTGTGGCAGAAGAGGACAAGCAGGAGATTCGTGGCTGATCCAAACTAAAGTGCTACTGTAGGTGCACCCTGGTCAGGAGGTTTGTCACGGCTCCAGTTCTCAAAGATACTCCACTCACTACTGCTGATCTGCAGCCAGGCAGACGACGACTATTCTGAAACTTGGTTTGATTCAGACCTTGAAAACTACAGCTGCATTTTGGCAGATCTGACAAAAGCACCATTGCCACTTCCATACAACCCTCTCCCACTCCTGGGAACAAGCAAGAACAACCTTCTCTGCATCACTGAAAAGCACAACCAGAGAAATACACTTTCCTGCCCCCCAAATATGTTTATGCTTTTAGATTGCTTTTAAATATCAAGCTTTGCTATCACATACAGCTAGATGGAGTATTTTCCTCACCCTTTTATCTATCCCCAAAGATCAATGTTTTAAAATGGCCACTGCTGAGGGAAAATAAACACCCAACAGACACTTTTGATTGTAGCCTGCTATTTGTATCATGCTTCATTTTGATTGTGCCAGTATCTTTTGGCAAATACAGTTCTGCCTTTGTGGGACTGAATACAGAAGGACTTTCAACCCACTCAGAGGTGGGCTTTCCCATTGTTTCATCCCAAGTGTGGAAAGCTGCACTAATTCTACTAGACTCCCAAGCAAGTTTCTGCAGCAGTGCTTTACACAACTAAGTGTCAGCACATAAATAATAAATACACCCACTGTTATAATATTTTTCTACTGCCATGTGAATTTTTCTTTGCGCCCCCACAACATTTTTGGTCTTCCAAAAACCAGGCTATTGTAGGAGGAAGTCAACAGTACAAGAGAGAGAGGAGGAGAACAAGGCAATTAACTTGTGCTTACCATACTGACTGGCATCAAAACATGTAAACGGGGAACCAAGAACCTCCACAAAGTACCCCATGCTCCTCAGGTGCTGGTACATGTCCCTGAAGTTTGTGTGGATATGGTCACCATTCCTTAGGAAAAGAGAAAAGCGTTGAAGACATTGATCCCCGGCATGCAGAAATCTGATTGAAATCCTCTAATTACAGGTTACTTCCTAGTTTCCTCTCTAAAAGGTCCATTTTTTCCAAAGGATAACCTGTAGCTCTCCAAGCACCATCTCCAGTTTGCAATATTCATCACAAATTACACTGGTTCAAAGTGCTACAGAGGAGTCAGTTACACAAAGCTGGAGACTGAGCATGTTTCTTTACAAAGTCCAATTCTACATGTTTTCATCACACCACAGAGAAACGCTGCTCCTCACCAAAGAGCCAGCAAGAACTGTTTTAACTCCTAACTGGAAGCAGCAGCACACAGGACTACCTGTAAATAACTGCTGAAAACTCAGCAGAGAGCTCCTGACCATCTGACCCATATGCATGCTCCAAGTAGCTTCCCAAAAGCCCACGTCTTGGCTACTGACCCAATTAATCCTCACTTAGACACGGCTGCATGTTTCTTTCTACAGATGGTTTCCCTCTCCATCTAGCTGATCCTCGCCCTGCTTCGGAGACAGTCTCCCTCAACAAACAGACAAAGAATGGTTCTTTACAATTCAGGCTTTCAAATTTCTCGGGTTTTTCTGACAAGTGAATGCTGAAGTGGCTAATAAGGTGCTCCCTTTAACTTTCTGGGAGAAATCGGGGCAGAGAAGAAAAAAGCTATACTCTGAAAGCCAAACAGAAATCTCAGTGTCTTAAATGTGCATTTTAGAAGCTTTCATACAGTGAATAAAACCATAAGAGTACAAAAAAAATCCTGCACCAAACGCATGCAGAGTCCAAGTGCTTTTCATGGATTTTCATGGCCACACTGAACAAGGCCAGAGCCCCCTGGCATTCAGTCAAATCTCCCTGTATCATTAACACACAATCAAGAAACACTGCTTTAATAGAACCTGAGATAAATACCAGTCTAACGGATCATTCTTCATCCTCAAGTTATCCCTGGGGAAGTATCCGGGTGGGTAACGGAGATTGTGATATTGATCCCACAGGACTCGCTTACTCCGAGGGGGAGTGGGAATAATCTTCACCTTTATTGGCAGCTTCACTGTTGAAGTCTGCTCTGCACCATTCTTGGACTGGAGGACAGAACAAACTACAGTGAAATCCTTTTTCCCCACAGGAATATTTCACCAGTTAACTGTGAATTGTAAAAGACCAAAAAGAAATGGAGGCATCAAATCGACTTTTAGTTACCAGCACCACCTCTGGAGACAAAGAAATGATCTTTGCCTTGCATCACCCACAGTATTTTTTCTGCACTGAACAGTTTAGATTTATGCTCAAAACATAAAATACTTGAAGTATGTTAACCACTGTGATTTGGTTCAATTGTTCAAAAGATTAAGGACTTCTCAGGAACCATTACATGTGGTTCTAGAAGAAATACATTTAACAGATCTCTTTTTCAAAACAAGTTACTTAGAATTCACCATAAACAAAGGAAATTATGGGGTCGGTCTCAAAGAGGTTTTCTGATTCTAAGGCATCTCCAATTCACAGCTTAATCCTGCTCTCAACTATAAAGATCATTATTTGTACTCTTCAGTTTCCTGAGCCCGATCTAACCTATGCTTCAAACGACAGGACCAGAGCAAGCCCTTAAAGAGAAGGCGAAGCAGTTTTAATAATTATTAACACAGAACAACCAAAATGCCCAGAACTCACTTCATTTTCTGCAGGGGATGATACTGTGATCATAACATGACCTTGAGCGATGCCTTCCCAGGATGCTGCTTTCTTGGCTACAGAGATGGAAATTGCCAAGTACCCAGACCAGGGCCACAACACAGGGGAGTAGGAGAAAGCCACCTCGATGTTGTCCCCGTTCTGGGGGAGATAGGGCTGCCAGTCTGGCTGTGAAAGGAAGAACACAGAACGTTGCTAAAACAGTCTCTGCAGTCACTAAGTTTTGCACACACATAGCCCTCTGCACAAAGAAATAACAAATCTCAGCTTTTTGGAAGATTATGTTGAATTTAAAGACATCTGTGAAGCCAAAAAGGTTGGTGTTGTGTCAGTGACAGCCTTAATGATCTGGATGATGGGCTTGTCAGAGGCAGGACTCTCCAAGAAGCTACCTGAACAGCCTGCCCGTTTTAACAACCTGGGGTCCTGTGCAAAAATTTATTGTTAAGAACACACAACTTCCTTTTGGTATCAAGGACTAATACTCTAACAGATGCAGGCAATTGTATCAGCTGTCTCTAAGTATTATCATAAGCTAATGATGTTGGATAAGAGCTTCAATGCCCTTTAATGTAAGCTTAAATCTAAACTAGACCTCAGGATTCACAGTAAAACATTGATATTAAGCTTATTTATATGAGCTAAAGTTTTGGGATAGGTGCCTTATTCATCTTGTATCAATTCCTAAATGTGTTCTACATTTAAACTTACTTAAAGCTTATTTAAAAAAAAAAGAAATTAAACTCTCCCTACTCGACTAACATGCTCCACATCCCTAGGGCAAGAGAACAGGTTTTGCAGCAGACCCGCATAAGTCAATACCTTCAGGTCATTCTGACCTATGATTTAGAATGTCAAGATCCTTTACTGAGATTGCTTATGTGCCAGACCAAAGAAAAGAGGTGAGGAAAGTCTATCCAGAAGATCTGAAATGCTATCAGTGAACACAAAGAAATCTCCAAGCATCTGTCCATCCAAACTGGTTTTACAAAGATAAAATGCTACACACCCCTTGGAAAGGTGCTGAGAAATCTCACTAACCTGAGTGCCTCCTTTAAAACCAAACAGTTTGCATCTCTTGCTCTCAACAGTAAGAAAACTAGTTTGTTCTATGAAATAAATCTAAAATAGTCTTTTCTGGGAAGCTTTTGGCAACATTAATAGTGTGGGCTTGAAACAATGTCAAGTCTTACCTTGTCTACAATCCTGCCAGTGACCCCCATCCCATTCAGGATGGTCACATTAACAATGGTTGGCATCCCTCCATAATAGATGGGCTGAGAGCAATAGGGCCACATGTAGGGACATTCTGTCAAGTCAATATAGCTCGGACTCAAACTGCAGCAGGATGGAGGAGGAAAGATTAAAAAGACTAAGTGAGTAAACAGAAGAACATGTCACTACACTTAACTATGAAAAAATTACAGATAAAACATGCCCGTCAGTTACTCTATCAAAGCTCTCACCTCGCTTCCCAAATCTGCCCCAAAATCTTCTTCCCCCCTCTATTTTTTTTTTTAATGTGAAAAGATTTTCACCCACACAAACCAGAAACTTCTTGAGAACGTTCTCATTCTCAAAAAATAAGATTTAGGTACTTTCCTATTGTATTCTAGGTTACATTATTCATATAAGGCTAGAAGAGAAAATAAATCTAGCTCTCAAACACTCCATCCCCTACACTGCTGTAACTTTGGCTTTTCATCCATTCTCTTATCAAAATTCAGGCTCCAGGATTACATAAGACCTGTGCAAGTTCTCTGCATTGCACAAGTCCAGATTGCTCAACGGAGTGACACATGCAACATCTGTTCTCCTGAAAGAAGTAACGTGGATTATAGTGTATCATGGATTAATGAGGGATTTAAATCAACCTGGCCTGTGGTTTATAGCTGTTGAGAATCTGATAAGCTCGCAGAAGATCCAGTTTGCCATGTCCTTGTTCAAACATGTTGACTCCAGGAAGCCTGCGTGCTGAGGCAATGAGGGCCTGCTTCATGCTTGCTGGGTTCACCATCTCACGCTTCTGAACCGTGCTGAAACGGGAAACAACACATCACATCAGGAGGTCTTTATTCTGGTTTCCAGCTAGTCTCGTTTACTGCTCTGCCTCAACACTCGTTTGATTTGAAGGAAATGCAACCAAAAATCAGTTTGCTGTAACATCTTTTGTTCGTATTTGTCTATTATGACTTGATTTCCCACTGGAACAGCTGAATAGCGACAAGTCTCATTTCTCTTAAAACCCAGCATTACCTGAATTTGTCTCCTTACAACGTGCTCCATGACCAGCAGTCATTACAATCAGGGCAGCATCTTTACATGCTAAACAAAATGTTCTGAAGATTAAAGCCTCTAACTCGAAACGTGCTGTCTTTCACAACGTGACTCTTCCAGGGGGGTGGAAAATAGCTTTGTTGTTCAAAGAAAACCACATAATTTTATGGTGGAAATACGATGGTGGCTTTGAATTCTTGGTGTGTTTCTCAAATAAAGGTTTGTCTCAGCCTTATGCAGAAGTAATAACAAACACAAAGTACAGATTTGCAACTCCTGCCTTCCTCCCAAGCTCTTCAGTGTGCAACAGATGACTTATGCAACCAGACAAGAGCCATAAAACTCTAAATCCTATAAAATTTAAGAGTACTTAGATAATTATCTGCTACGGGTGCCTACTCTGAGCAGCTGCTTTTCTAGAACACAATGGACAGAAGCTCAGCAATTCAAGATGACTAAAAAATATGTCAAAACTACTTTGCAGTACTAACTAAACTAACTAAAAATGTAACCAAACTAACTCCCTAGTTATATTTTCAAAGATGTAACTATTACTCAAAACAGCACTCAATTTCTTCCTGGGAAACTCAGAGCTTGTCAGACAAGGTAACGTCTCAGGTAGAAGAACTCTGGTTTTATCCTCGGAGTGTGTTTTCCTACATCTGAATAAAATTTAATTTTATTTGCTGGGTTCTCTTCTGACACCTCCCCTGCATCAGCATCTTTTAAGAGATTTTTATTTGCAGGCTTACCTGACTAACAAGGTAACAGCACCTGCCACCACAGGAGATGCCACACTTGTCCCAGAGAGCGAGCGGCATCCACCTTTCATACCAGAACCTCTCACTCCAGAGCCGTAGGTGACAATATCAGGCTTCACTCTGCCATAACCTCCAGGCAGCTCCTGTGAAAGAAAGCAGATGGATTATTGGCCTCGTGATTAATGCCCATAATGAAATTACACTGACTGCTTCGTCATTTAAACTAACTGCAGGTCACTCAGAAGTAGAATACTCAACTACACTTGCTGAGGTTCAGCACCACGGGAAAGCAAGTAACACCTAAAGAAGGATTCAAGCTGTTTATGACAAGTTCTCAGTGTTTTAAGGTCAGTATTACTGCTGATTATGCTGGTCTATGCTAAGCACATGGATACCCATCACCTCAGCTCAACAGGCAAGTGCAATGTCACATGTAGCAACTGGAAATCCCAGGATTTTTGAAGTAAAGGAAGGACAAGAGCAGCCCTTCCATTTCTGCAGATTTAACCACACGGGTAAGTTCAAAGGTACTGGACAATTTACAAATACATCAACAGCATCAACAGTGGTCAAGATTAATGATGAGAAACCTTCCAGAGAACACTAAGCTTCTCACTTCAAGACTTACAATCTTGAACCATCCTGAGCTGTGATGAAATCTTTTACCCACACATAACCTCTCAAAAAAGGCTCCCTTTCCACAGCCCTTGTTTTGGCTGCAGATGTGGCTGGCTGCAGTCAAAGCTTCTTACCCAAGTGGTCATCCCCCTAGATGAAAAGCGAGCTATATTATCTTCAAAGTCAATGCCACCCACTCCAATCACATCCATCTGGTCTGCAGGGTTATTGAGAGTCCTAACACCAAAAAAACAAGACACAACCATAAGCTTATCCTGATGACAGACATCAGATTTTTGTCAGACACTCTTTTTAACCTCCACAGAAACACAATTTGGTCCTACCAGATACACTTAAACCCAACAGTATCAGCAACTTTCCAGGCAGTTAGTAACTCAGTAACTACCAACATATCTTGAAGACAAAAGAAAATCTAATTTTAGGCATTTATTTTAGAAATATACCACAAATCATTCTGGCTTGATCCACTCTACATTACTTAAGCCCAAGATCAGTACCCAAAGATGTCTGCTCACACAAGGAGTGACAGCTGGAAGTACTGTCACTCTTCTCTTACTGACTTTCTGCTGTTTCATCAAAGAGTATTTAGCTAAGCACTTCACAAATTGCTGTACTACTACAGCAACTGACAAAGACAGTGGAAAGTTTTTAATTCGAGTCACTTTCTATAAACAGATTACAGAAAAAAGGATGAGGGAAAAATTCCTGACCAAGCACAACCACTACAATTTGGTTATAATAACAATGTACTTGCTTTACTTTGAAGTGGTCTTTGACACTTACCCATACAAAGGGCCATCGTTGCCAATAGCAGAGACCATGATGACATTGTTGGCTGTCAGTTCCCATACCTGCCAAAAATAATGTTTAGAATAAGCTCTGCCACCCAAAAAGAGACTTTTCTAACACACGTACACTCCATGGGGCCTGACATAAGCAAATGACTAGACCAAGACTCATATCTACTGGTACATTCAGTATCAAGCTCCAAACTTTCTTAAGATTACACGACCAATAACCCAGCCTCAACAGTGTGTATTTAGGACACACCAAAGCAAAAACTCCTGTCTGTGACAAAGCACCCCAGGTCCAAAGTGAAGTTATTCTGAATCCCCGCCAGTAATACTCTGGGGAGAGGAGTGAAGTCACTGCCAAACTAAATTTCAATTCAGGTTATCATATAAAAAAGGACCCTTTGCCAAGAAAGATTCTATCCTTTTTTAAAACATAAATTAATTCCCTTAGTGCTTCTGAAGGACAGATCAACAATTCAGGGAACCATGACATTTACACAGACAAAACCCTAACTCCATCTCATCCTGAAACATATCTCTTCTCACACAGCTGAGCCAACTACCTGTATTTTAACCTATTTGTTCTTAAGCAAAGCTGCTGAATTCATGCTATATGTATTTTTACCATTAAATAAATTAACCATGCAGAGATTAAAAAAAAAAACAAGGGTGAATTTCAGTTAAACTTCAACTATTAACTTCCCAGCAGCACAGACTGTGTTTTGTGTAAGGCTGTGCTTCCACAGCTCTGGGAGTATTTGGACTGTGTTTTTTAAAACCCATTCCTTAAATATATCCCTAAAAGCCTGTACATTGTACAAATTTTCTCTCACATAAACGAAATCCCACAGAAATTGTCAGCAGCACCAGAACCTGCCAGCAGCTGTGGCGAACAAGCAGTCCTGCAAGTGCAGCATTCGTGTGAGGGATATCAACACCATGACCACTTCATTTCTCCATGCTGACCTTGTCAACAAATGGATGATCCATGAAGTCTGGCCCACCAATACTGAGATTCAGGACGTCTATCTTCTTTAAAATCGCATAATTAAAGGCATCCAGAAACCAAGACGTGTATGAGACCTATATGGGAAAGAGAGGGGGAAAAGGCTATCATTGGAAAATCCAGTGATTCCATGACTTCAGACAGAGAGGAGAAACACCACCAAAACAAAGCACAAAAGTGACAACCAGCGTTTCTAGCGCTCAGTACATTCGAGTGGTTGCTCTGACACAGACCAGACTTCCACACAGTAGTTCTAAAAAATACACCAGATTTGGAAACTGTAAGACATTTTGTATTAAGTCTTCTATAAATAGGAAGATGTCTCCTTCCCACTTATCAAAGAAAATATGTCAGCATTCACAAATACCTGCAATACTCCCAAAGGAAAGGATTAATACAGCACTAATACGGGGAGGCAGAAATTGAAACACATGTAAAATAGCTACCTGGTTATTGGTGAACACTCTGAAAATGTGCAGTTCTGCATTTGGAGCAAAGCCCTGGCATTCTCTCATGCTGGCTATCACACCTGCCACAAAAGTTCCATGGCCTAAACCTATCACAGGGAGAAGGAAAAGAAGTAACATTAGAAGACAAAGCATTTCATTGCCAAGGATCTGTACTCTTAAACATCACCTATATCAAAAATCACATCAACCTAACAGACTTTACAACAACATCAGGTTCAATCCTAGGCTTCTTGAATCATATTTTTGCTACTGGGTTCATTTGGGATAGAATTTCCAGCACTGAGCAGCCAGGGGAAGAGCTGGTGAAATTCTGAGTGATACACTCTCCAGTCTATCCACTCCTGACTGCTACCAATGACATCAAGAGCCACGCAAGGTGATCATGAGAGAAAAACATTATTTTGGGAAATGCAAGTCACAAGGCCAACGTATTTTTAGGTGAACTTCTCAGAAGATTTTTATCCTGACTCTGCAATAACCATATTTTGGTAAGGATGAACAATGACACAAGAAAACACACATTTTCCTCTCCTCAAAAAATAACTGAGCTATTCCTTTTTTTGACAGCCTGCATTATATTTCTGCACTCCAAATTTGTCTGTCCAGCAATCTGGGCATAGATTCCTACACTCCTTGCCCTGGACTGTATGAAGTTAATAATCTGTGAAAGCATTCGGTCAGGGCAAGTTAGGGCTGACGTATGAAAAAGAAACACAAACATACTGCAGAAAATAAAAAGTTCTTTGGAATGCTGATGGGCATGAGGCAGCCCAGTGTTTGTTGATGAAAACTATATAGATTAGAAACACTTTACAGGAAGGTGCCAAAGCTCTGATTGGTTTGGACTGCACAATAAAGAGGGCAAGTGTCCTCCCCTGTAAGTACAGAAATATGTAAGCACTGTGAAGCAGCAGAATACATAAAAACAAACAGGAAAAAACAGCTTTGTGGGGTTTGCTCCCACCTCCACCTACTTTGACAATGTATTTATGCCTGCAAAATATCTTCTTGCCCTGATGTTTTTCAAGGGCTATGATGAAACACCACATATGATTCAAAGAGTTATGCAACACCCTCCTGGAACCTTAATACTCTTTGTTGAATTTCGTCTAAGTACAAAGTGCTTGGGACACTGCAAAACTAAGCTTAAAATCTCACACCAACAGTTTCAACAGATGTCAGCACCACAGCAGCAACAGCAGATCTACACTGGAACAGAGAACACGCCAGTGTCAGGAACAGCTGGAGAACTGGGCACAGGAACTCACCATCGTCCAAGGTCCTCTCGTTAGTCCAGTTTGTCCTCTCCTTTACGTTTTTGAAGTGTGGATGCTTCTCACTCAGACCAGTGTCAAACACTGCTACCCTTACACCAGCACCTGCAATAGAAAAGCACTGCTTTGTTGGTTTTTGCTTCACAGATCTACTCTATCAAGTCAAAGAAAACTTTTATGTTTAATGTAGCACGCCATTTGTAAGCTCACCGAGTTATAGATCTTAAAGAAAACCTGTTCCAATTCAGAAACTCAACCACAGATCATAAATAGGACCAACTTCTCCCAACTACAGCAGACACACAGAGAAGAGCACTCCATAAGCACACAACCCATCTCAAAACAAAGTATTTCTCAATCCTTCTGGAACTGACACCCAATGAGAGATTAACACATAGGAGCCAATTAGCCCTTCCTTACACTCCACTTGTTTCACAAAGAGGGTGATTGTTGTAAGCCAAGAGACACCAGCAAACCTGTGTAACCCATCTGCCAGAGGACATCTGCCTGCAAGGTCTGAGCCACCTGGCGGGGGATGGCTCTCAGCAAGCGCCTGCTGGAGTGTCGGCCCGTCGCATGCCAGAAGCCGGAGCCCAAGGAGAGACTTGCTCTTCTCAGGGGACGAGATGACTGCCACTTCTGAGTCCATCTGGTTTCATTGCAGTGCACCACTGGGTCAGCTGTGCAGAATGGGGATGAAGAGAAGAACAAACAGCATGAGGCATACCACAAAAGATTAGTTTTCTATGCAAATATACACATCATATGGTTGTAACAGAACTTTTAGACGAGTGAATACTCATTTTCTCTGGCCAAAATCAGTAAAAGCTTCTGTTTTATCTGCTGGGGACACAGTGGCAATAGTGTCTGGTGACTGACTGCTGCAAAAGAAATGCTTCTACACTGTAAATGGAATTGCTGCAACACTTCAGCAAAGGTATAACAAGATCCTGCTGATTTTATAGGCAAAAGATCAGACTCCTGTAAATTAAACCGTAGGGCGCCTCTCATCTGTGTAACACTGAGGTGCTGGTCTGAAGCAAGGCTGAGAAGACTCTTCCACAGCAGATCCCGTGCACCCAGCAGAGAATGACTTACACTCCGAGTACTTGAGGGACCGGAAGACCTTCCGCTGCGGCGTCACACGCTTGATGCTGGGGTGACCCTCCAGGGTCAGCACCCCATCCTTCTGCTTCTCGTTGATCTGAACCACCTCAAAATCACTGGGGTAGTCGCTGGCGGGGTTGTTGCGGGGCACAATCCTCCAGTTCTCAATGTCACTGCTCTTCAGTGCACTTGAAATAAATTTACTCCTTGCTTTAGCTGTGAAGTATCCATTAAAAGCCACAATATACTCTGGAAGAAGAGCACAACTTGTCAGGACTGGTGTTTGAGCATCACTCAGGCATTCGCGTTGCAAACACCTGAATATTTCTTTTTTTCTCTATCCAGGACAAATAATCGCAATTTGAGACAGTTTTTTGTTGCTTTTAGAAATCTGCAGTTTATTTCTGCACTATATAAGGCTTTCTTTTCTTCACTGGGTGACATGCGGATTTTCAATTGGTAAAACTGGTAAATGGCTCAGATTGATAAAAACCTTTGAAAGGAAAGTAAGACTGTAAATATCATGGAAAGGTGAAATGATGGGGGGGAGCAGGGGAGAGGGCACTTACTGTTATATCCAGCAGTACAAACTGCTTGACATGACAGTTCAAAATGCTTCTTGACATGCATGATTTAAAGACATCTAACATGGTATTTAGGGCAAATTACTGTCAGCAAGTACAACACACACAGAGAACTCTTTCTCCCCTCTCTTGTTCTTTGAAACCTCCAGTGAGACCAATACTCTGAAAAAATCTGTTTCTCTTTCTGAATATAGCATTTAGCAGAAGATATGCTTCTACAGAAACCCTCTGAATTGCACAGAGACTGCACCACAAATCAGCAACATGGATATTTTGGGGTTTTTTACTGCTTAACTCCTTATTACCATGCTCCACGACTGTGGAAGTGAATTCCACTTGCAAAGTAAGGCGAGAACATCCAGGACACATGTGAGCCTCATGAGAGGAATTTCCTAGTCTGGTACCGAAGTGTTTCTTGCCACAGAGTAAAATAACAACCAGAACAAACCAGATGTTTGCAAACTTCATGGTCGTACAAGAAAATGGTTTCATTCCAAAAATTCCATATATTCAAACCACAATTTTCTTCTTTATAAACTAGTTCATTTTTGTTTCAGTAAACGTTGCTTTCACTGCACTGATCAACTGGATATTCTTAAAGCTGTGTCCAAAACAAGTAGAGATTTCATGGTCTTTTGAGGTAAAGCCTTAAAAGAGGCTCATTTCTTTCTGCGCTTCTTCTCCATTTTGCGTTAGGGGTTCAGTCACTCAGGATGCAGTAGCTCAGTTCTGTACTCCATTTCTGGTGGCAAACTTAACTCCCTAGAAGAATCAGCAAAGCTGACTGCAAGCCAACCTGTAAGGCAGGCAATACAGAGAATAATTAGAGTCATGTTTCTGCAAATGCATTGCCTGAAAGTTGCAAAATATAGATACCTTTGGCAGTCAGTATTAGAAATAAGACAGAAAAAGTTGGAATGCTCAAGTCTCTTCCTTGCTCTGAGTATGTGTGGAACAGTCAGGCACTAACCTGACCACAGAACAGGCAAGACTGACAACCAGACTCTACCACTCTTTGTGTAAGGGGTGCACAGAGAACCACACAACACGCTGGGCCCACGGCAAGGGAACGTTAAAGGGTGAAATAAAATATTAATGTGTTAAAAAGCACTCACAGATACTTAAAAAAAGCATCGTGGCTTTTTTCCAGTCGGAAATATGGTGTATTGAAATTCTGCCATGGTATGTAATTTTACACAAGGAGAACCAAATTCAAACTCTGTGCCAAAGGCTGGTAAGGACAAGAGACACTACAGGAAGCAAACTTTCATTCCCTGTGCCTGAACGAGAAAATCAGCATGAAAAATGTTTTTCTTGAGGTGGAATGTGAGTTACTACAACATGGGCAGCTGAGGAGTTCAGGGCTCGGACTACAGGTGTAATAATGTCAAGTTAAAGGGAAGCATTCAAAGTGTTTTTCACAGGGAGGGGAAGCTTCTTCCCTTTACCTTCCAAGGTACAGGAAGTATCTGAGAAAAGCTACATTTAATCACCAATTGATAGATAAAAGGCCATTAAAAGGTGAATGAAGAGAAACAATTACAATTTGGTCTGTCACAACTCCTGGAGAAGCAGAGCAGTGACCCGGAGTGAAACGCAGGAGCTTTATCAGGGGATTCACATCATTTAGGAGAATGATGGGCTGAACTCACAGCACAACAACAGAATGAATCGAGTCTGCGTGTGGCAGCTGTTAATTCATCTTTATTTAACTCTATTCAGCATTCTCAATTTCCTCACAACAGGGATAGAATTCCCCTCTATTTCTGGCAGACTGACAACACCATGGCAGCCTGTGAACAGCTTGTCATCACAGCTCCCTTTTCATCCCTAAACTAGCCTGACTGCTGGTCTTGGCCAAGCTCTGCCTACCTTATCACTGTGTTCACTTATAACCCCTACAGCAATAAAATAATAATAATAAAAAATCAACTGCACAAATGAGGAAAACAAACATTCTTGTGACTGATAACAGGTTGAGTGCGAGCACTGGGCTGAAATATGATGAAAATGGAGAGCAAAGGCACAGCAGGCTCAGAGTTTTATTCTGTTTCATGCCCTTTACGGTGCGGAGCGGGATGGGAACCCAAATTTGCCAACTCGCCCACCCCCTAGAACAGCTGCGCGGGGAGTCATTCCCCGTTTTTTCTGAAGTAAGGTCCTCCAGACGGAGCGCTGGGAACCCCGCAGAGAGGGGCGGCTGACGGAGGCTCAGGGAGCACTGCCGGGGGCCTGAGAGCAGCCTCCCCCCGCGGCCTCGGGCCACCGGGCAGCCGAGGAGCCGGCCCCCTCAGGGAGCTCTGCCCGCGCCGGGAAGGGGCCGCGGACGAGTAAACGCTTCGATTCTGCGCCCGTTACCGCCGCTCCCAACCCGCCCCCGGGCCGGCAGAGGCTGAGGGAGAGCGAGGCCGGCGGGAGAGCGGGGAGGGCCCCGCGCTGCAGCCGCCCGGAGCAGAGCGACCACCGGTCAACGGCGACCGGGTGCTACAGGCCGTGACGCTGCCCGCCCAGCCCCGCCCCGCTCCGCGCCCCCCGGAGCCGGAGAGCCCGGCGCTGCCCCCATCCCGCGCACAGCCGCGGCTGTCCGCCCCACGCCGCCCCGCTCCCGGCCCCGCTCCCCTCTCACCGTGCGGCCGCCGCCGCCATTTTGTGCGCTGTTTACCACCGCGCTCTCGCGAGAGCGGCGCCCGCAGGCGCGTGGAGGCGGGGCGGGAGGGCGCGTGCGCGGGAGGGGGACCGGCCTGTGGCGGGGCGGG
>VYZX01015031.1:26145-107486 GCA_013401335.1 Brachypteracias leptosomus
TGAGGGGCCCTCAACAGCCGCCCTCTGGAGGAGCGGGTTCGAGAAGCGGTTTGTTAAAATATGGCTGAGTGGGGTCTGGCTCCTGCGGGGAACACCGGGGATGGGACGGGGAAGGGAGGGGCAGGCAGCGCCCCAGGGAGAGATGGACGCAGAAACGTCCTACAGCCTCCCGCCCCTCGAGTTTCATGGAGGCCCTTGCTATAAATAAATGGGTTTGTTGAAATCGTTATTTGCCAACGACCGTAAGTCATTATTGGCAACTTCCATCCGTGCTTTTATATTGCACCAGTGAAGCAAACAGCACCCGAGGCCAGACGAGGTTGGGCCAGGCCACAGGAGATGAAACGGCTTCACAGATCCCCGATACCGCCCCCCCCCGACTGCTCCCCTCCCTTCTCCCCCTCAGAATAACTGAACATGGGGCTGCAGCAACAGGACAGGGACAGCGCCAAGGGAGGGAGCTCCTTCATCATAAATAAAGCCAAGCATCAGCGTCTTCCTACATGGCCCAGCAAATACAGCGGGACCTCATCAGAGTTCTGAAGGCTGGGGGCAGTTTCACTATATCAAACACCCAGAATTTTTGTTCCAATTGGCTTGGGGGTTGGTTTGTTTGGCTTTTTTAAAGACCTCGAATCAGCATCTCACATACAACTTAAGTTGGTTGGTTTTTTTACAAGCAGATTTGTGCCCAGTCTCTTCCTGGATGGGGACCTACCCATAAAAGCCATACCCATTCCCTAATCATGACTGTGTTCTTCAGTGACACAACGCAAGTGGTGCACATCCTCAAGCAGGGATTTCAGGGAGCAAGCTAGTGTCATGTGCTGACCTCCCACTGTCACCATCAGGAAACCCAAACATCCAAGCAACAAACACTACCACAAACGAGGGGAGGATGCTCCTCCAGGCATGCTGCTCTAAGACACCACACAGGCAGGTCATGGGGTTGCTATTTCAGTATAACATGACAGAAGCAGTACAACATGATAATATAGGATACAAAAAGATGGAGAACGTTCTTCCTAAGCCACGTCCCTCTTTCAGGTTGCAATTACGTGTACACAGAGAGGACAGCCTTCCCAACTCTGAGCCCTAGAGCCTGCCATGCACATGAGCAGTGCATGATGCCAGGTGACTCCTCATAAGTACGTACACATAAACATATTTTAATAAACAAAAGCATCAAAATCACACAGCATCAACATTTCAGTTAGTTTATTATCTTAGGAAACCAACCAAAACTTGTTAAAGCATTTTTTCTTCATTGTTTTCCTTTAGCTAATGTGTTTCTACATTCTTTATGCAATTCTCCAGCCATATTTCAGATTGCTGAAGCAATATTTAAAGTATTATCAAGACCATTCATTCAGTTTGAATAAGAAAAGCATACAAGGTTATCTCCAAGTTTCTTTACACCTCTTTCAGTCATTTAAACTGCCTCTCAGTCAGTAGTACCTTGCCATATACCTTCATTTTGAAAAGTGCCTGAAAGAACATAATTCTGCACTTAAAACATACAAACAGGTGCTGTCAAGAAGACAGAGAAGTTATGGAAAACTACATATTAGAGAAACTTAATCCAGGTGACTGGGATGGTCTTTTTGAACAGCATGACTTTTGGGGGGCCCATTTCTGGCAGAATTCTCCAGCTCTGTCAAACTCTGCAAGTTGACATCATGTAGCACTATGCAAAAGACCATCACTTCTTGTCAGAATTAAAACTAGACGTGCTCTGGCACGATTACCTTGGAGAGAGGGTGAGCAGAGATTGACCTCAATCAGATCAGCTCTCTGTCGTGGAGGAGAGCAGCGGAGGAGCTGTTTAATGCAAGGATTCAGAGAAGATCCACTCCTTTGACGTCCAGGTTACACGTAGATTGTTCAGCGTGGCGTGGTTAAGTGACAGTAAGTCCACCAAGGTTCAGTAACAGTTTTGCAGCACTCTGGTCAGAAGAGAGCACTCGTTACACAGCCCATCTGGACACTCCTACTCCATTCTGGGCGTTAGGAACTCCTTGCGTACCAGCCTACAGAGGTACATTCCACTCCGTGCCCAGATCCACTCGGGCAGGCGCTTCCCCAGCATGAACTGCAGGGCACAGGGACACACCACAGAGAAAGAGACAACAGAAGGGACAGATTTAGGATATATTCCACTGCAGTAAACAAACAGTTTCTCAAATCACCACTAAAGCAAGGCAAAACCTGCCTGAACATCAGCAACGGAGCCTTCCATCCAACCCCCCGGGAACTAAATATATTTAGGCATTTTGGAAGTAGAAGTTCTGCAGATAAACCCTGAAGTGGTTTGTCCAAGCTCAATGCTCACAAGAGCAATACTGTCCCCTTCCTTAAATTGCCACATCTTGCCAGAATCCTTCCCATCTCTTTTATTCCTTTTGGACTAATCTCCACTTCCTCAGTTCCTTCTACTTGACCTAATGCTATAGAAAGCTACTAGCTGGGGCACATGAGATGTGACCAATGTTCATAAAATTACTCCGGAGGCCAGTCTGTCCCCAGAATGAAAACCTAACATATGAAGGACCTGCTTCCTGGCAGCTTAGGACAAAAATGTGGTCTTTTTTCTACTATTATTCCATCCTCCCTGCCCACCCTTCCCCAGAGCAGAAATACGCTCAATAAATTAAGACTGAAAAAAGCCACTTCTGTTCATAGAATGAAACGCTTGCCCAGTCAGCAACACCCCATGTGAAATGAGATACTCTGTGCTTTTAAATAAAAAGTTGCCTCTTTCCCATTTTTTCTGTGCATTTCAAGTGGGATTTGCTCTCTCATTCTAAAAATAAGCATGCCCGAGCATAATTTTCTAAAGCAGAATTAGTGAGAAAATATCACTCAATACCTTTAGGTCCTACAATATCTACTGCATTTTCAGAACACGAGCAGAGTTTTCACTCAAACTCCTATGAAAGTAAACAGCTTATCTACTTCTATAGACAAACATGGGGTTTAATGAATGCTATTACCTGTATTGCATGCTTCCAGTAACCAGTAGTCCTTGTGGATAACCCAAGAGTAGAAACAGCATGGCTTGCATATTCTTCAGCAGAAGGAAAGAAGAAAGATTTCTTGGATGCAGTGCTGCTGAACACCACCATTTTTGTGGAAATGACAAATGGGATTAAACTCTGAATGAAAATTCCTTTGGAGGCATACTCATAATGCAGTGCTCTACTGAAATAGTCCAAGTACGTCTAGAAAGACAAAAGAAGAAAGAGATTTTTTTTCCTTTTTATTTAAAAAAAAAACCAAACCCAAACCCACAATCTAGTCTTAGGGCAGAGTTTTATTAAAATTACAGAAAAGTTGTAGCATTTTTTATACATTAACTAAAAAAATAAACCCTTGAATAAATAGTATAAAAATACACATTTCTAAAGCATTATCAACATTTCTGTTTGTTGCTATTTGTTTGCTAAAAACCTCCAACAGTGCAGTAACTTGCAGGGCAAAGCAACTACTTAACTCTCCAAGGTGAATTTAACCATCTGACCATTTCTCCTGAAGAACAATACAGAAACATTTATTTCATCTAAAACAAACACCTTTTTTAGTTTGTGGGCATTGTAGAGAACACTCCAAATCGAAACATACATACTTCTCTCAAAAGGACAGAAAGTCCCAATTTTTAATACCCATCCAGGTGAATTTCATACTCAAAGGTTTATTATTTCCTGCAACTCCCTTGAGCAAAAGTAAACGTGCATTTGTTTACATGTATCTGTATTATCTCCTTCAGTTCATTTTGCTTTTACAGACTAAGATAAAAAAGCAGCAAGTCATCCAGTGTACATCTGCATCCCCACGTGCATTCAGACTGTCAGCATCACCCAGATGCCTCATCCTGTTCATTGTTGACTGGATCTCCTCAGGAAGAACAATTATGGGGAGAAAAGTTCAATTCTCCCCAAGTATGGTGCAGGCACGGTGTAAGAAGACATCTCCCCGCGGTGTCAGGTGAAGCAGTGGCTTGATTTGGCCATAGCCCTGGTCACTGTGGTGGCTGGAGCATGAGTCCGGCCCCTCTTCCTACCAAATGCTAGTGTGTAAGTAGCTTGAGATACGTCTGCACAGTTCAGCTGAGCAGGAGAGAGATGAAATTCTTGGCCCTTCCAGTGGGTCTCAGAACTGCCACTTTGTGCATCATTTCCCTGAGGAAGGGAACATTTTTCCTAGAACTACTGTTGTGTTGCAGTTCACACGTAATCCAAACAGCACCGACTTTGGTTCAAAGCTGGTGAGGATAAAGAGTTTACTGGGTACTACACGGAACTTTCACCTCCAGTATTTGAACAAATCCCTAAAAAACTTTCAAGTATACTTTGATATCCTTTCTATGTTTACAACCAACCTATAATGCATCTACTTCACAGCACACATCATCAAACATCACACCCCAACTCACTTTAGAGGCTCCATAGATGGTCAGCATTGGTGACGGCTGGCAGCAGGATGCAGAAGAAACATTCACAATTGCCCCTCTCCTCTTCTCCACCATGCCTGGCAGCACAATGTATGTCATCATGGTAGCAGAAGCAATGTTTACGTTGATCACGTCCCACAGAATATCCTCAGACAGGTTGGTAAAGTACTCTGGGTAGGAATAGAACATTCCTACGTTATTCACCAAAATGCCAATTTCTCTGTCTTTCAGAGCCTCCTTAATGGCTGGGTACACCTCACACCCCTTGCTGAAGTCAGCTAGGATGAAATCTGTTTCCACTTTGTAGGTTTCAGATATGCTGCTAGACACAGCCTCCAGCTTCTCTTTGTTTCTGCTGATTAAGATGATGTTAACACCACGCTTTGCCAGCTCTTCAGCGTACGCCTTCCCGATACCATCTGTGCTGCCTGGAAGAGAAAATAAAACACCAGGGTGAAAAATCAGAGCAGCCCCGGGCTTCCCTTTTGGCACTGCTTTCAATTGCAGCTTTATTCCCTTCTCTGAAGATCAGGTGGCACTGACTATGGTGATCTCAAAACCACAACAATAAAGACAAGGTTGTCACAGAATCACTTAGATCAGAAGAGACTTTTAAGATCATGGAGTCCAACCGTAAACCTATCACTGCTATGTCTACCACCAAACCATGTCCCTCAGCACCACATCTCCACGGCTTTTAAGCCCCTCCAGGGATGGGGACTCCACCACTGCCCTGGGCAGCCTGGGCCAGCCCTTCACAACCCTTTCGGGGAAGACAGTTTTCCAAGTGTCCAACATAAATTGTCCCTGGTACAACTTGAGGCTGTTTCCCCTTGTGCTGTGGCTTGTTCCTTGGGAGAAGAGACTGACCCCACCTGTCTCCAACCTCCTTGCAGGGAATTATCAAGAGTGAGAAGGTCTTGAACTTGATGATCTTGAAGGTGGCTTTCAACTAGAAAGATTCTATGATTCTTACCCATAAACACTCAACCCTATCATCACCATCATCAAACCCTACAGACAATCAAAACATTCCTTAACACACAGAGACCACCTCTCCTTCCTTGCCTATCCCTTCTAAGAGTTCTTGGCCATCCACTGCAGCGAGTCATCCCACCAGTTTCTGTGACTGTCAGCACCAACCTTCTGCAATCCCACCTCATGCAAGATGTACGTGTTCTATGACAAGAACAGAGCTTAGGGTAGAACTGATATACAGCAGAAAATGGAATTTTCCACTTTGCAAAAACAACAAGGCCTAAAGGAGTTACACAGACCTTGCAAAACAGGATCTGTCAGTCAGAGGAAGGAGCTAAGAGATAAGGAGATATCTGCTTTGTCAGTGAACTGTAAAAAACTGGCCACTATGTCTTTGAAGAGGAGCTAAAAGACTGACCTGATCCAACACCAAAAAGACTTCCCCCCTTACACCTGTAAGGAGCACACATGATAATTTACATAGCAAGCAAGACTAATTTAAATATAACTAATGAGCAGCAGATGGGATGGCAATTATGGAGTGTAAATTTTAGCAGGTTTTTACTAATCATATAACAGGATAAATACGTTGTGGCTCCTTCGTGCGGGGTACTAGCTTTATGAATCATCACCTGGCACCCTTCTCTGCACACAATTGGAATAAAATACCTCTGCTTGGTGTGTATATTGGTGTATTGCAGTCTGGGGAAACAAACCCACTTTGGGGGTAACACAACATTAGTGAACGGTGAGGATGTCAGACATACATGATGTAAATCTTTCTGAAGAGCTTCAGCACACATGAAAAGCCTATAGCAAAAGAAGGCTCTTCAATTCCTCATCTCCTGGATTTAGCAAGGCACCAAACAACTGTCGCTGCTTAAGCAGATTAACTCACAATCCGAGATAATGCAGCCCCAGCCTGTGGCACAGAGCCCCAGGAATACAAGCTAGCAGGTTTTACAGCTCGGGCACAGTATGTCATGTAAGCGTAACAAACACACCACTTCAGCCCCTTACCAGTGACCACGGCCCACTTTCCATACTGCTTCACAAGGTCCATCTGGCTGCCCAGCTTTGGGATCAGATGCAGCCTGAGCATGCTGTAGGTGTCAAGTGCCAGGGACACACACTTCCTCGCCATGTACCACGCTCCCACTACAGCCAGGGCCTCCAGGTAGATGCTGCAGGAACGACTGATCTCTCTGTACAGGAGGTGGAAACGATCCACTGCAGCCATGGTGATCGCAAGCCTGGGAAAAAAAAGGCACAGGCAATTACAATCACCTCTCGGGCCACGTAAAGTTTTCAGACTTGAATGGATAACCTTTGAGATTCAACACAACCTCAGTGGTTTACCTGCTATTTAGCCCTCGTGCAAGGCTTTAGCTACTCATCAGTTACAAAGCAATAACATTGATCAACGATGCTGTAAATAAAACAATTCAACTCCGAGCAGATATGGGAAGCTCAACGCGCAAAAACTAATTTTTGAAGACTTGATCCACCTACAAAAGAGGGCAGGGTAACCAGCAGGAGGGAGCAGAGCGCCCTGGAAACACCCTGACCTTCCAAGCAGGGAAATATGAAGCGAGCTCCAAGACAGACACAGCACTCCAGCCCCTGGCACTGTCACAAAGCCCTAACCAGCAAGTGCGCCGAATCTGCCACGTACTCACGGCTCGGAGATCCTCGCACCGCGGGACAGCGCCGTGCATCGCCGTCACACCGCACGCTGGCTCTGGGCAGGAAGCCTGCTGAGCCTCACCGGGGATTCACCGCGGAATGTTGATTTAAAACAAGCACAAACCCCAGCCTCTGTGTCCCCGACACCACTCGATCCCCCCCCCGGAGCCGACTACTCACCGCCGCTTGCTCTAGGGCGAGCCCAAACCGGGCCGCAGGCCTCACCCCTCCCGGGAGGGACAGCGGGCTCCGGCCACGCCCTGGTCCACCAGCCCCGGCGCCAAGCGGGCCCGGCCCTGCCGGCCCCATCCCAGGCCCCTCCCTGTCCCTGGCCGGACTGTAACGGGCCCCANTGCCGCGCGGGCCGCCGGGAGCTGCCGCGGGGCCTTGTGGGGCTGCGCGCGGCGTCGCCATGGCGACAGCGGCGGTTGGGGCGGTGGAAGCGCCTGAGGGGCTCCGGCTGGAGCGGCGTCTGGTCTCGTCCCGTCCCTCGGGCTTACGGCTCCTGTCGCCCCTCGGGTACCGCCGTGAGGCCCGGAGCGGCCGCTCACCCCCGTGCACCGGGGCCCGGGTCAGGTAAAGGGAGCTGGATGTTTAACGGGAGGTGTCACAGCGCGGCGGGAGGCGAGTGCTGCTGCTCTGAGGGCGATCAACAGCGGGCAGGATTAAAGATAAACCCTCCCTGCCTTCTGGTACCTTCACAGTGGCTGGACCCAGGTTGCCAGCTCCACGCAAGCTTCATCATTTTCTCATACTGATCTTCTTGTCCGTGACAGGTTCTCCTGCTAAAACCTTTAGATGGTTCCGAGACGGCTGGAGAAGTTGGATTGTAAATCAAATACTGACTCGCCTAAACCACTGCTCTTAAAATGCAATCACAAAATGGGCACTCGGACACAGGCCTTGGAGGGGAGGCTGCTGCACAGGGCGTGTCAGAGCAGCCTCTGACTGACACCAGAGCCACCCCAGCAGACAATGAAGGCAGCTCTGGCAGCACAGGTGAGCCCAGCTGGCTGGCTCCTGGGGCTAATTTAGGGAACTTTAGTGAACAGAAAGCTTAGACATCAGATCTGTCCTTCCTCATCTGGAACATGTATTTTGACCCCCAGCAAAATCACTGAGAATCTTGCCATAACTACTGAGGCTTACTCAATTGCTGTCGTCTTGTGCTTCTTCCCNCTCTTTCTTTACTTTTCTTGCTGGAGGAATACCTTTTCCTGCAATCATACAGCTGGCCTGACCTCTTGATGTTTTAATTATAATAGTATTTAAATGAGCTAGTACAATCAACTTGTTTGCACTGTCATTTTTTAAGTATCTGGACTACATGTGCAACCAGAAGGTGCAGAGCAAGAATCAGAAGAGTATTGAAAATACAATTAATCAAAGGCAGCCTACAGACAGTGTGAATGCGTGTTGTGCTGGAGGCACCTTCCAAAGAGTGCAAGAGGGTTCATTTGTAGAAGAGTTAGACTAACAAACAGTGCTGGAGATGACTCAGATACGCCATTGCTGTCACCTCTTTACATACAAAGTCAGCAGTCTTGTTAAACTCAAACTATTGTTAATTAAATGTAAGATACAGTGGATGTCAGAGACTGTAAGAACATTGGTTCCAGTGCTTTGTAGCTGTACGTTATAATAATCTTAAGACTAGGGACTGACCTGACCCCCATAATGTAAAAAAAGATAATGCAAGTTTCAACAGTTCGTTTTGCTACTACTTATTTCACTACTTTGCCTTCTAAAAAAGTTAAATTTCCTCTCATTAAAAAAGTCAGGAAAAATCTTGGTTAGAACACTCCTTGAAATTCATACTCAAGTGCTCTTCAATATTTCTCTGAAGTAGTTGGCAACATGACACTTTTTCCCCACCCATGCTGTTAACTTGTTTTCTTGCTTACAAAGATGTTAAAACTCAAGAGAAAACCATCAGCTGTATGTCCAGAGCAGACCAGCAGAGTGAACAGAAACCTGGTGGTGACCCCAAAGCAGTAACCAGCTCATCCAGCCAAAGGGCAGAAGAGAAGAGGGGCAGTGGGAGGTAATAGATTGCTTGTAGATGGTTTTATTTAAATCTTGGCATCACTGAAGCTGGTGGGAGCTGGTGTTCCACTAAAATGTGTAGGTTTGTAACTACTGATTTTTCTAGCCTGAGAAAAATGTTGCACCCTGGCAGTGCCACCAGAGGGCCTGCACCAAAGCAGCAAGGAGTGGAGGAACGAATTGGGGAGCAAGGAACCAGCATCTAACACAGAATCGTGCTGCTCTTTTCCAAGACAATGAGATAATTCCCTACACACTTCCCTATGTGCTCTGTTTTTAGCAGAAGAGCCTGGTAACTCAATTCAAACAGGGAGAAACAGAAAGCCACTGTAAAAATCTCCTGCTTTGGTATGTGGAGTGTAGTCTGGAAGCTGTAGCTATTTCCTTGTGCATAAAAGAGCTATTAATGGTGCTGCATTGGAATCTGTTAAAAGGCAAAAGATTTCAGAATGTGCACTGAAATATAATTTTTGTTTTGCTTCTGCTTCCCGTTATTATTTTAGAATGACAAAAATGATCCTGAGAGACATCTGTAAACAGCAGAAATTATACTTGACCCCCTACTTAAATGATACACTTTACTTGCATTATAAAGGTAAGATGTGGCTATGACTGGTTAGATTTGTCATTCTAAGTAGCATTTTAGCGGAGAATCGAGTTTATGGCTCACTGAAGTAAAGTTTCTTATTTAGAAGAATTATTAGTTACATAATTTTACATCATGAAGTTGTGAAACAAAGTAGAAAAGTGAACTGATTATAGATCTAATTTGCTGTGTGGAGTAATTCAAAGGCTCGGTAGGAATCGAGGGACTTTTTTCCCCCAAAACCAGTAGCTTTTGAGAAATGTCTTAAAATACTGGTCTGAGTAAAATCTGTGTCTTTCTTCTTAAATGAGTCTGTATAAAGAAGCTGTTTTCCAGCTTTGGGGATTTTTTACTGCCAAATAAAAATGGTCAGGAAGAAAATGAGGAGTAAACACTTATTGCATGTTCTGAAATGCTACTGAAAGAAAAAGAAGGTGGTAGAATGAACATGGATCATCCCCTTGTGATCTTTGAGCAGGTTTTTGCATGATACCATCAGCTGGTTTGGGTTAGCATAAGAATTGTTTTAAATAAATAGGACGTGCTAAACCTACCTTCTATTTTAGTCCTTGGTTTTGCTGTTTTCTTAATATTTATTGTCTGATCATCTACAGGGTTACACGAGATAGAGGCCAGAATAAGTACCTATATGTTTTTGCCCTTTATGGACCAGGTCCTGTACCATTAATTCAGTGGAAATATTGGCAGCAGCTTGAGCACAAGCATTCTCACAGGCTGTGAGAACCCTTTCATGACATTTACTTCCAAGAACTTGCTCCCAGCCAATGCAATTTCATTTTAAAGCATCTGTTTTTCTTTCCCTGCAGGATTTGACCGCCTGGAGAACCTTGAGGAGTACACTGGGCTGAAGTGTTTGTGGCTGGAATGCAACGGCTTGACAAGGATTGAGAATCTGGAGGCTCTGACAGAGCTGCGTTGCCTCTACTTGCAACTCAATTTGATTAACAAGATTGAAAACCTTGAAGCCTTGCAGAAGCTGGATTCCCTCAATATCAGTAACAACTACATTAAGACCATTGAGAATCTCTGTAAGAACTTTTGCTGCACCATGTTTTATCTTTTCTCGAGCCCATGTTCCTGAGCTTTGGCTAAGCTCAGCTATTATTAGTGGCACTAGTTTTAAGAGGGTTTTTTGCACTATTTTTAAGAGATTTTTTATTCGTGTTAAGTTTGCGCAATATCCCATACCAAAGTCCACAAAGCTTCAATGGAAGAGTATTTTGCAATTTAAATAGATGAGAAAGCAGCTAAGGTTTGGTAATTACATTCACATGGATACCTAGGACAATGAGGTAGATTTTCCTCACGTCTTAATACCATCTCAGGGCTTATCTCTGTTGCAGACAGGCTGACAATCCAGTTTTCACCATTTACTTTCTACTTGAGGGGCATTTTGGCAGCTGCAGATGTGATTACCAAATCTTCTATGTCTGTTTAAGGATTTAGCCCATCCTCAGCAGAAAATAGAAAAGAATTCCTCTATATTATCATACGTGTACACTGGGAGTAATTTGAAACACCAGCTCTTGTTTTTGTGTAACTGACAAGTTTGAAACATGAATTAGAAACATCCACCATCCTAAAACCAAACAACTGTTTTTACCCTGGGGTGAAGAAAGCAGCTTTGGAGGCCTGGCCAAAAGAAGTGCATATAGCAGAATAACAAATTTAGAAGAGAAGCTCCCAATTTGATATAAACAATTATTTTGGCAGTGCAGTTCACCCTCTGTAATGCAAAGGCTCTTACCTTTCCTTTCACTGTGCTGCTCTTGTCCAACAGCTTGTCTGAAGGTCCTGCAGACTCTGCAGATTGCTCACAATAAGTTGCAGACAGTGGAAGACATTCAGCACTTGCAGGAGTGCCCAAGTATTTCTGTTCTCGATCTTTCCCACAACAGTCTGAGTGATCCAAGCATTGTAACTGTTCTGGAGAACATGCCTAATCTGGTAAGGTGAATATAGCTTGTATCATCTAGGTTATATGTCCCATTAAATGGTTTTGTTGGGTAGCCCAGTGCACAATTGGTCATGCTCTAAAAGAAATCTTATTAACCTTTGTTTTTTGTAGATTACCTGTAACACTGGGGATGTTTTATCTTAGTTTTGAAATGATAGACAAAGTGCATATCCAGATTGGGATTTATTTTTTTTTTTTTGCTACTCAACTTTAAAAACTGTTTCCCTTGTTTCTCTAGCACGTGCTGAATTTGATGGGAAACCAAGTGATAAGGAAAATTGCTAATTATAGAAAAACACTTACTGTTCGCCTGAAACTACTGACGTTCCTGGATGACAGACCAGTGTTCCCAAAGGACAGGTAGGAAACAGACCCATCTCTTTACGTGGCAGGGAAGCTCAAATGCTAGTGATCAGCCATCCATTTCTTGTCAATATTATCATAGGATGAAAGGAAGACTGACCAGTATAATTTATTGAGAGGAAGAACTTTTGAGTACAAGAGCATTATACTGTAGAGTTCTACATCTAACATACCTAGAAAAAAACCCATGTATTTTTTCACAAGATAATTAATTCATAAACAGAACTGGTTTACTCCAAGTCTATAGACCAGAGAAACTGAACTGGTGTCTGGAGAAGCAGAGCCAAGATCAGCGCTCCTGTCAGATCACCGGTGGTGTAGACACCAGCACTGGGATATCTTTCTTTTCTTGCATTTCCCCATACAAGGTAAGCTGTACATGCAGCCCTCTTGCATAAGGGATTGTCACTGCTATATGCATTGTTTTCTTTTGCAGCTGTTTTAAATTTCTCTCTCATTATAAAGACAGGCTTTGATGGTTATATTACAGGAAGCTTTTGTGTTTTTACTAGAGCCTGTGCAGAAGCCTGGGCTGTTGGGGGGCTTGAAGCTGAGAAAGCAGAAAGGGAACAATGGGAAACCAGAGAGAGAAGAAAAATCCAAGACAGCCTCGATGCTTTAGCAGCAATCAGGCAAAAAGCAGAGGAAAAGAAAAAACAAAAGTATATAGAAGAAAGAGATGCAAGTGCAAAAGGTGGTCATGGAGATGCAGCAGACATCCCAGAAGGTTTGTGGTTCCTATTTTGGAAATGTTTGTGCCTGCTTCAATTTGAATGTTTAGAATAAACAAATAGTCCCTAAATGTTCAGAAGCAGGCGGATGCAATTTTTGGAATATATTTATGAACCTTCTTTTCCCATACTAAATACTTTAAAAACCTTGGTGCATCTTAAACCACAATGATTTCAAGCACCCTTCTTGCTACTGATGCAACAAACCAAACCACGTTCTGTCCCAGCATTTCAAGCTCTTGTGCTCCTCCCCAGAGCAGCCCCGTGCAGGCAGGGCAGTGATGGTTCCAGCAGGCATCCATGGGCAGGTGAAGGTGGTTACACCCCAAGAGAACAGAAGAGGGCTGGCTTCAGTAGGCAGGTACTACAGTGCAGAGGAGTGTTCATTGATCTAATATGGTTTGGGGTTTCACAGGCTCTGAAATCGAACATGCTTGGCTGACAAAACTTCTGCAAGCAGGTAGATTGCATAAAGGAGGGGGTAATTTCAGCATTTGTCACTGATCCCTCAAAATGCTCAAGCATATATTCAAATATGTAGTCACTTGGGAGTCTTCTCAAAGTTAACTGTAGACACCAGACCATTATGTACTGCCGTGTTTTCTCTGGGTGAGTTTTTTTCTGGGGAACTGTCTTTGCTGGGGAGTTGAGGTGTGAAAACCCACAACATTGCTGCAGGCTTGGGAGGACTACTAATCCCTGAGTAGCTGCTCAAACAAAGCAGGAGCTCCTGATGCATATTTTCAGCCAAACTATTAATATCATATAATAAAGTTTGGATATTCAGAATGAGTAAGGGTAGATTAATTCAGCAGTTTTAAGGAATTTGTTTCTTCTGTAGGAGCATCTGCAAATTCAGATGACAGTGATGGGAATCCTAACACATCAGAGCCTTCAAATATATCAGAAGAGGAAGAAACTCAAGAGAAGACGGAGAAATTCGGAAATGAAGGTTTTGATGCCCATAATGAAGTGATAACACTTCTGTCAAACAGGGGAGATAACACAGATTCCACTTCTGGAAATATTCCTGCTAGAATCCAAGAGGATGCACAAGAGTCGGGCTCTTACCAACGCTCCAACTTCAGCAAGACCACAGAAGGTAACACACAGTGAAGAATCAAACCAGGCTGAGCATGCAGAGATGATGAGGCAAACTCTGTCTCAGTGTAGCACCACCTCAGCCCCTTGACTCAAACAAACTGATTCCTACCTAAGAACATCCCATTAGAGTTCCACAGTGACTAGCTGAGAATCAAGTAACACTGGATAAAATATTTCTTCAAAACAAAAATCTGAGGGCTCAGCCTGCAACTTCTGCCCCATAAAAGTGGAATGCTCCTGCTCACACGTGCCAGGTTTAGCAACAGCACAAGAGGGCTTACAGGCTTCCCTTGCTCCCTCATAAACCCTGTGGTCTGACTGCCAACAGAAGCCAGACATCACTCCAGAGGGGGCTTTGTGCCTTCACACACGGAAAAAGGCTTTTGTAGATTTGTGGAATACCTTATTGCAAAATGCAAATATTCATTTATACAATATAAGGGGCACAAGAATATGGTGGAAAGAGAAAGTGCTGGATTCAGCTGTGAATTCTGCAGTGGCAGCCAGGTCCCCAGCACTCTGCTTTTGCAGTGCTTGCTGTTGAGGTATAGAAAGCTTTTTAATCAGTTCTCTGCAGCTGACTATTGTCTGTTCTTCAGGTCTGCCAAGAGAGAAGGTGGCTGCTGAAAGTGTCGTGCTTCCTGAGCTGGGTGAATGTGCTGAAATCGAACAGCTCAAACTGGACACACCAGGGAAACTTTATCTTGATGTATGTATCCGATTCAGGTTTTGAGAAGTTCAGATTTGGGTATTGTCTGCTTTTAAATTAATTCTTGTAACATCCCGGCTAATAAAACTGTATGGGCAGGTTTCTAAGAAAGGTCAACTACTAGGAAAAGGGAAAGGGAAAAGAAGAACACCCCAAAAGAGAAGGTGTGGGGATGTTTATTCTCTCCAGTGCAGCACATATGAGGAATTTACCACCGCTATCAAAGTTTATTTTGGCCTCTGGCCATAAATCAGCTGAAGTTGACCTTCTTTGTGATTTCTCTGGAGAAGTTAATGAGGGCTCTCATTAATAAACAGAAATCACCACGAAAGGAATCTAGTGGATACATGTGTCCTCTTAGGCAGAGCTCAAATGAAATAAGCAGTTGGAAATGTGAACTATGGAAGAAATAGACACCCAGTCATTGTAAATGTTAGCTACCAGTGTTAGATACTGTAAATAATTCTCTAACTATATCAGGTATCACTCCAAGAAAAGCAGAAGATGCATTATTCAGGTATAGAATAACCAATTGACATTTGTAATACGGCCTAAGACTTATATCTGATGATGCAAACATTTAAACATGTTTAACCACATTTAAACATGAGGAGGACGTGGATACCACTGCAAAACGCAACCTCACTTCAATGGAAAACCACTCCATGTGCCCTAAGTAAGACACTGTTGACAGTCAGATTATGATATAACCAACAACAAGGAACTTCTGAGCTTACGATTTCCCGGAGCACTTAACGTAGTCTTTGATCCCTTATAGTGCCACTGCTAACTAAATTCTTATTGTTAAACTCATTTACTCTGCACAACCTTTAACAGGTGTTTCTTTTGAGTCATGGAGAGCATGACTATTCTAATTCTACAGAATAAACCCCAAACCGCACACCAACACACATTCCAGTGTTCTGAGCTACTTCATCCTCCAACTGACCTTGAGTGATGGAAAGAGCTGCTCCCAGCACCCTCCAATACTCACATTATTGCAGCTTTCCCAAGGAGACTTAGTGTCGACATGGCAGGGAGCAGCTGGGAAGGTGCCCGTGGTGAGGAGCTCTGGAGCAGCAAACTTGCCTTTGCTGATGTCCTCCAGTCTCTGTTGTCCCTGTGGTGATATAAGGGAGAAGGGTGGAGAAGGATTCGTAATGTGGTGATTATGACACCCCTCTGTCAAGCAGAAACAAGCGTATGTTGCTGCACACGCCTTGGCTGTGTTTGAGCTACATTCTGAGGGCATTGAGGCTGTTGCCTTCCCGTCTGCTCTGCTGGAGACAGGAATTCTTCTTTTCTCACATGTTTAGCAGAGCAAACTCACCCTGGGGAGGATGACAGTGCAGTGTTGCCGGCAGCAGCCTCTTACCCTAACCAGGGTGCTTTGAAGAGGATTCCCAATGGGATAGGGATGTCAGATTTTACTGGTTACAGGAGCTTTTCCCACTGATCAATGATCTTGTAATTGCCTTCAGGAACTGCCTGATTTAGAAGACATAGATGAAAATGAATTTCCCTCAGAAGAGGAAATCTTTGTTCAAAAGGTAAGATTCTTGTTAATTCCAGTGACGAAGCTTCCCCAAACACATTTACAATTCTTTGCACAAGGAGGATAACCTGAGTTCTGAAGTGCTGTTTTGGAGAGGTAATCAGTTATGCACTTACAAACTAACCTGGATGTCTCAGCAGATCTTCTCTATCCACTTGTAAATCTCTTTAGATTTGATTTTTTCTATTGTTGCGTTGCAATAATAGAAAAATAGGAGAACAAAAACCTAAGATCGAGTAACGTGACAGTCAAATAAGATTAATTTCGTAGTAGCAGGTAGTGTTTTAATGAAGATTACTCCTAAAATATACTTCACCATTACTAACGTGCCACAAAGGACTGAATAGGTTGAACAAATTGCCTGCTGTGGAATATAATCAGACATTTCCACAGAAAACAGAAACCTCTCTTGTCCACCGTGGGCTTGTTGCATACGGGGCAGTTCATGCCCACTCTAGCACCACGCTGTGCTCAAACTGCTCAGCGAGGCAAAGGCCTGGGAACAGCAGCAGAAGAGAGGAAAGGAAAAGAAAACCACGCAGGTGAAAAGCCCAGCTTTGGTGCTGCTGCCTCCTGCTTGCCTTGCTGGCACAGTGTGTGCTTGTGCACATCCCTCCGAGGCAATGCAAACTTCTTCAGTCAGTGTCAGGCCTGGAATTTACTTGCTGCTTTGCTCACAGGCTGGTGGCAGTGTTGCAAAATGTCTTGGCCAGCAAAGCCCCCCCGTTGAAAGAAGATTAAGGGGATTATTGAGGAGTAGGTGTTGGCAGCTCTCAGGCTCTGAAGGGCTCTCTGTTCATTCTGCTCTTAACTGAAGCCAGATGAAGATGTGAGTCAGGTCCCTCCAGTTGGAGGCGATTGCACTGAGCCCACTCATTGCTGCACTGCTGGACGAGCTGTCAATAGTTTCTGGTCAGCTGATTGGTAATGCCTGAGAAATAGTTAACCCAAGATTCATGCACAAAGCAGCAGAGCTATGGGTGAAGCACATCTTCCATCTGTTTTGGGAGAACAGCACATCAGAGCTGACTTTATGTGGATCCAAGAGATACTTACCCATCGTTTCGCTTTTACATCCAGATTAATCTCTTTTCAGTTATATTTTCTACCTTTACAGCAGGAGTACCACCCAAAGATCGAGATAATTTCTGAAGTGACAAATGACAGTGATTCTGCATTAGAGGAAAACAATAAAAGCACCTTTGAGAATTCAGAAGAAGTTCCATCAGCAATTTTTTCAAATGTGTGCAGGATACACAAAGGGCATGAAAAGGAGCACTTAAGACCCCTTATTGAAAGCTTCTTTACAGAGCCTGCTAATTCAGAAAGGTACCTGGAGACCAAAGATACACAAGCAACTCCCTCCAAACCCTTGATAGAAGAGGTCATCATTGAGCCTAAGGATTGTCTGTTGTCACCAGTCTGCAATCGGCCAGATGACCCGAGCCCACAGGAAGAGGACACTAAAATTATAGTTACTTGCCCTGGTAAGATCACAGTGACATAATTAATGACAGAGAAAAGATGAGTGGCACTTACTCCAAGTTATGATTTGTTCAGCTCCTACTGAAAAACTTTTCAATCCAGTGTTAGTTAAACGATCACCTCTTCCTTTTATTTATGTGGGGAGCCTAATTTGGAATTACATTGTTATTTTCTACCCAGGATTTCTTGATGAGTTTTGTTTCAATGGTTTAAGGAATTGGGCTCTACATTTCTTTTTCCAGTAGTAAAGACCAGCAGTGAGTTTCATTTGCCTTCTGCCTTCGTGCTTTTAACAGGGACCAGCAGCGATGGAGAAGGGCAGCACCTGGCTGGGGGTGAAGGGAGTCCTCACAAAGCACAAGGTGACAAGGAGAGTGCCTTGGATTAGTCACTTGGAAAAAACCCCAAACTAGACCAAATGTGGAGCCCAGTGCCTGGCTGGCTGCTCGTGCTTGTTCCCAACAGGCAGAGCTCAGCAGTGGGACTGTTACAACCAACACAGCACTTACTGTGCTCCAAACCCACCACCTCCAACAGGAGTTTCTGTCAGCCAGAGGCTGCTGTGGCCTCCAGCACCCGGCCTTCAGGACAGGACTTCTGGTTGTCAGCATGAAAAAGGCCCTGAATCCTCTGTAACCTGCAGGCAGCAGGTGCCTTGTGTCCCTGCTGCTGGAGATCCCCTGGCTGCAGGCTCTCCAGGGCAGCCAGCAGTGCTCACTGCTCTGAAAGGGAGGGTGCTGCTGTTTTAAGCTTAAATTCCACTCTCTTGTGTCATTTTTTCCCTTGCATCCTTCTAGAAATTACCAAGTTAACTGTTTCCATCTTAGGGTTTCGTTACACACATAGTTTCAATGCATAAAGTACCACGTTTCTGTTATTTGAACTAAATAAAGATTCTGCTTTTAACCTGTATCATCTCCTTACCAGTATCTGTCAGACCAGATGGGCTTCAGCAGCACATGGAGTTTTGCTTCTGACATTCATAGACATTGTGGCTGTTTATGCAAAACCAGATGCAGAAATAGCATCTGCGCATGGAAAATTTGGTTTCTTTGCCTTTTAGGGCAATCTGTGAAGAAGCACATACTCCTGTCTGCTGCTTTCATCGTGAGATGTGTCTCAGGAGCTGGATTTCAAATAGAAAAATAACCAGCCAGTGGCAGAAGGGCATCTTTGGTGAGAAAAGCCAACCAGAGCAATTCTGAAAATTATTATGGACTACTTGTAAAGATGGATTTCCAATTAGCTGGGCTTAGGTGCCATCTGGTGGTAAGAGAACTAGTCCTAACCATAACCCAAAGTAATTGTAAACGCCCTCAGGGAAGACGACAAAATTGCTTTAAACTTCAGCCATTTTCCACCTTTCATGAGTGAAGAAAACCACCAAGCTGTGGTGAATTCCTTGGCCCCCAGGACAGGGCAGGAGGATGAGCCAGGGCCTGTGGAGAACAGGCTTCTCTGAGAGCATCTCCACAAATACTGAAAGCCACAAACAACATTTGTGAGCCTGACCTAAAAAATACCTGCTTACCTTCTCTGGCAGAAAGCTGCAGAGGGGATATTTTGGGTTTGGCACTTTTTTTTTTTGCTGTGTTTTAGTGCCTGTCCTGGTACCCCCTTACTACACCAATAACAAATAAGCAGGAAGGACCATATAATGACATCACACTTAAAAAAAGCTCCAAAATACCCAGCCACTGCTCCCCCAGGAAAGGTGCTCACCACCGAATGCTCTTGCTGGTCCTCACCTGCCCTTGGTAGTTCTTTCACAGCCCCAACAACCCTGGAGATCTCACCCTTACTTTCAAAGAGATGATCACCACTTATCCGTGAGGACTTGGGAAGGAGGAAAAGAGTAAGGGGTAGGTGAAAGGAGTGAGAGAAATACCAGAGCAGGACTAAATGAGAAAAAAGGAAACATATTTAATTAGTGTTTTCTGTAAAACTTTACAAATGTACAGCATAGTGCAAAAAACGCAGTCTCAGCACATCACCTTCAAGTAAAATTAACCATGTAAAAAGCCAAGGAACACAAGCTCGCCTCTTCACAGGAGTGGCTCCCCAACACTGTTCCTGCAGGTTCCCCTCGCACCACCAAGCTCCAATCTCATGTTTATACTAGAGCAAAAAGCCTAAAGAAAAATGCAAGAGCCGTCCCGAGGGGCTGCTGGCAGCCAGAGCCATCTGCTGCCTGGCACACAAAAAGCTCTGCAGCCCGAGAAGGTGCCAGGCTTCCTAAGGTGTGGGTGGAGCTGCACCTTCACATCTGCTACCTGCAAGCAGCTCTCCCAAGACAGTTCATTTCTCAACCCCAACTAGACAGTCCAGTGAGACACTGAAGCGGAACCTCAAGCGTGTGAAAGGCTCCATGAAAACAGGAAAACTACTGGAGCTTGAGGTTAAGCACGTGCTTAAATACCTTATTGGGTCAGTACATTCATTAACACGGAGGCAGTCGAGCACGGGAAGGTTCAGAGAAGGATGTAAACCTTGAACAGGGATAACAGACTGCAGGGTGGCACGAGACACCAGGCAGCTCTTAATTACCTATGAGGAAAGAAGTAAAAGTGCAACTCAGTGGCTTCCCATCGCTGGAAATGACAAATACAGTGGCCAATGGGCTGATCTAGGTGAACTTTCTAAGCACAAACCTGTCCAAAAGGAAAACCTTGTCCATGACACACTCAAGCACGTCATCTAAATACCAGGCCAATGAGGGCTGCCAGAACTTTCCCTTAGCCCTGAACATGAAAACAGTGGCTGGAATTAATTCAGAAGCTCTCACAACCTCACCCCAAAGGTGGTGACAGAGCTCCCAGCACACAGCTGGGGAAACAGGGCTCAGAAGTGAAGGTTTCTGAACTAACACGACTGTTCACATACTGACCGATGGATGGAGGAGAGGGCTGGGACAGGAAGGTCCATTGGAAACACGCTCATCTTATCAAATAGAACTTGAGTCTGTGTTAATCTGATTGGCCACATTTGGGGCTGGATGCTGGTTGACCATCAAAGATGCTCAGAAATACAGTTTAGAAGCAGAAATTGTCACGGCCATGGAAGCGGGCAGAGCATTTCTTCAGCCAGCGCTGGCCCAGCTTACACCTTCCTGCCTCAGCCCTTAGGAGGCCTGAGCTCGTTGAATTTCCTGGGTTTGTCTGCATTTGAGCAGCTTTCCTGAGGAAAAGCAGCTCAACTAGAGGATACCGAGATAAATAATACGTTCTCATTGGAACTACAGCATAAAAAACAAAGCTCTGCTTTGTTGAGAAACTCAACTGTCAGAAACCACATGGAAGAGGAAGATTAATTCAACCTTTGGAGGCTGGTCTCAGATGCACAAAGGACAGAAGAAAAGTAGTGGGACGTGGTGGACTAACCCCTCTGCCTCTCTCCTACGCTGAGCAGCTGAGAGTCCTTCTAAAAAGGGGATCCGATCAATTCAACTGGTTTATCAGGGTTTACACATCAATGAACCAACAGGCACATCTTCAAGGGAAATAGAACAGGTCAAGGCCAAGGCAAAACAAAGTCGTTGGACTGGACACGGAATACTCCACCAGCACCAGAACCCAGAGCGTGCTCCCTCAGGCCTCTCTGCACGTGGAAAATGTGTGTGCAGAAGAGTCTATCCCTTTTTTGTTTTTAATTATGAGGTGCCCTGCCTTTATGCTAGAGAGAATAAATTTTGGGGAAAAAAAAATCCTAACCAACAAACCCTGTCAATTCAAACATGTGATGTTCTGGGTCTGTGGTGGTCTGTAGCTCCATTCTCAGAGTGGTCACTCAGAAAATCATCTCCTACACACCCTGAGAGATCTTCATTTACCTACTCACCCTAGGAGGATAAGGGAGAGGCACAAGTACATCCCTTCAAAACCAGAAAATGGATACAAGAGTATTTTTAGAGCATTGGACTGGCCTATAGAACTATTCTCCAATTTAAAACCAGCTTCCAGAAGTGTCAGGCATCTGAGCTAATCTGTGCTGCCCCCATACAATCCAAGTTTGCTGTTGCAAACACTGGTCAGGATGAGTTTATTTTATGAAGTCCCTGATGTACTTTCAAGCTACTCTTCACTTAAATTATACCAGAAGACCTGAAAATTCTAAAAGCATCTTTGAAAAAAAAAGAAAAAGAAAAAGAAAGTTCCTGCCAAGTTCTCCCTCCCCATAGGAGCGAGTGCCAGAAGCAATATTTGGTTTTAAAATTGTTCTCCTGGGCAAATACTGAAATCCAGGTGCAGGGAGTGCAATGCGACAGCTACTGACCATTTCCATCTACTCCAAAAGAAAGGGCACAAAGAGAAACTCTCCTGTGGGTTTCTGAGTCACTTGTGTCTCTTTACATTCAAACCTGGGGGTGCTTGGATGGGTGGGAGGGAGATGTTGCTCCCTGGAAGCTGGATCACTGGTTGTTGTCAGTCGAAGAGCTCAGGTTTAGTGGGATATCCCCTTGGACATCCACGGAGGACAGGTAGGAAGCCATGTTTTCAGATGGAACATACAGGGATGAGCTTTCAGGCAAGCTGATGAGGTCATTTCCAAAGATGGACTGACGGTCAATGAGGAACTGCTGGGCACTCTCAAGAATGACATCTTTCCCTGGGAACAGAACAGACCAGAGACACGTCAGCTTCTCAAAGGCAATTTACAAGACTTCGCCTATGTAGAACTGAAAAGTGGCAAATCCCCACTGGAACAGGAGGTGAGGGGCCTCACTCCAGGCAAAAAAGGCTTGGAAACACTTGAGTCAAACTTGGACTCACTCTAAAGCCCATTAAAATCAACGGGGATCTCTGCAGGTTGCCTGAGAGCTGAGATGCCTCACAGGAGGGGAAAGAGGGATGACCAAGTAGGAGCAGCCTCTCTTCTCCTTCACAGAATCGCAGAATGTCAGGGATTGGAAGGGACCTCAAAAGATCATCTAGTCCAATCCCCCTGCCGGAGCAGGATCACCTAGATGAGGTTACACAGGAAGGCGTCCAGATAACTGTCTGGTTTTCCTCACCTTTGCCAAAGGAGACATCTGCCAACTGCCCCTTTATTCCAGCACCAGGCAGTTCAATTCCACCCAAAGCTTAGATCACCCCCCCCCGCTTTCCCCACTGCTCAGGAACTGCCTCAGCAGTGGTTGTGGAAACATTTCTGGCTGACAACCACAGAAGTAAAGCCACAAAGGTGGTTTCCTCCCTCCAGGTGGCAAACGGTCAGTGCTGGACGTTGTGTCTGGCTGCTGACATCTCCAACACTTCATTACACCCCCTGCCAAGGCTGCCAGAGCCCCCGGTGCCCCTACCTGGGCAGGCGCCGTTGAACGGGGGGGTGAACACTTTGGAGGACAGCTCAGCTGCATTCTTCTCCAGGTCCACTGTGAGTCGCTGCATCTTGGTGCAAAAATACAAACTACAATGTACAATTATACAAAGACAGGGGAGCTTGTTAGAACTAGGCCATTTCTGAGACATCAACATCCACCAGTAATGCCAGCTCTCCTCCCTGCCCTGCCTCTCCTCCCAGCAGCCAAAGTGTGCTCCAGGGCAGACCGCCTGAAGGAAGGGCTAAGGGAGAGGTGATCCCCTAATTACCACTGGCTAATTTGGTGCGGAGCTCAGGTCCCAGGAGGAGGTCACTGGGCAGTTCCTGCCCCGCTGCCATACCAAGCACACCCACAGTTCTCTGCAGCCAGCAACTAATACAAAAGGGATTTTCATTCCATGTGCCTGTGGCTGTCTTTAAAGCCAAACTACATTTTGCTCACGCAGAGTTACTGCAGGTGTTACTTCCAGGCTTCCCCGTGCTCATGACTCGCTGCAGGATGGGTGAGCCCGAGGACAGGCTGCACCAGCGGCTGGGAAATGCAGCCGCCTCGAGGACTCGACTGCTGCACACTGCAGCCTCACTTTTGGCCTTTTCTCTCATGCAATCTTTCCTCAAAGAATCTTCCCCTTGCCTCCAAGACTTGCTAATATTGTCTATCTCTTCAGGAACGCCCCCTCCAACACTCAGAAAGTGGAATTACCTAGTAATTTCAAAAGTATTAAATCACACCCTAGGAAGGACAGTGGTATCATGAAGAAGGCTCAGAGACCTTTTGCACTTCATTAGAATATATTACACCTTCATTTGTGCATCTGGAGAGATGGCAGAACCACCCAAGCCTTTATCTGCCCTGGCTGGCAGTGAGGGCTCTGAAAATCCACCCTCCATCAGGAAACGGGAACACACTTTTCCTTCACTGTTTATTGAATCACCACGTGCCCTTCAGAAATGTTTGTGTCAGTTCCAAACACACACCCCCAGTCACTCCTTGTTTCTTCCTACTCAAACCTCTATTCTAATTGCATGTGGTTCTACTGCTCCTGAGATGCACAGGCTTGGCTGCACTTTATCATAAAGGCGTATTTTATAAAGAGCTGTGGCACAAAGACACTTTATGGATCTGTGATATTAGCAAGACATGATATTCACACTAAGAGAAAGTTCCAAGTGGCCAGTTTCAATTAAAAACTCCAGGACACCAACACATCTCTGGCTGGGTGGGAAAGACAGGTCAGGAGTAGAAGATGAAGCCCTTGGCTATCCCCAGGAGTTGGGTGCTTGCTGTGTTTGCTGCACACCCCCCCCCACCTGTAAAATAACTGAGCACTCTCCAGTGATGCACCAGCTCTGCTTCAGCATCACATTATTATTATCACCATCATATCTCAGAAATGCACGTCTCTTACCGGGGACAGGCTGGCTTCCATCTCAGTCAAATTCCACTCACTCAAAGATAAATTGGGGTTAAAGACCTGTTGGGAGAAGACGACAATCAGGGCTGTGAGAGGCGTAGGGGTGCGAGATGCTCATCCCCTCGTCTGCCCGGTGGCAGAGGTGCCAGGAGCCCCTGCTGCCTCTGCTGCCCTGACAGCACACACTGAGGAGACAGGCAGGGGCTCACTGCACACACCAGTCAGAGCCCCCTTTTACTGCCCTTGGGTCCCAGGGCACTCCCAGAGTGATAAACTTCTGTAAAAGCATTCCAAACCAATTGCAGAACACGGCAGCAGGGAGCAGGCTCCTGCTGCATCAGTGCCTTGGTGGCAAGTTCTTGAGATGCCCGAGGGGTCTGGGGAAGGAGCTGTTGACCCTGGGTACAACCTTGTGACTGATTCCCACTCCTGTGACTTCATTGCACGGAGTGAGAAGAGCGTGTCAGTAACAGGAAAGCACCTCCTGATGGGAAACCAGAAACCAGTGGAGCCAGAGACAGGGCAGGCCATTAGAAAAGCTTTAGTAAAGTCAAAATTGATCGCAGACACCTGGGAACGGCTCTAGGAGAAGGAGATTGATTTGTGAAATGGTTTCTATTCCTGTTTCTCCTCACAAGCTTATCGTGTGCCTGTGTCTGAGGCACCTCCTCAAGGGAGCCCATCTTTGACATACAGATTCTTGTGTACAGTTATTTGCTTATTGGCAAAAACCTTTCATATACTAACTGCATGTATGAGGAGAGTGAAAGAGAAATAAACAAACCTTCATATCTCTGCATGTAAGAAAAAAGCCACCACTCATTTCTAAAGAGTAACAGCCTGAGACATCAATGTCTCCGCAGAGAACCTGACATGGGCTACTCTTCCCAACGTGTGAGGAGAAGGGGAAGGTAGTAGAGCTAAATACAGCCTGGGGGTATCTCAGATGCAGAACATGCAGAAAATAAACTAACCCACCCAAAGCAATTACCAAACTAGCTAGAGAGGGGGTTAAACCTGGTTTACACAACACGTTAGGTCTCCTGTTGATGTCTTTACCAAATGCACTATGTTTTGTACTCCTAGAAGCTCAAATATGTACGTTTTCAGAAGCAGCAGAGCTGTGGCTGTGCTGGCAGCATGTGACAGTCCCCTGGAGCAGGGGCTGCCAGGTCTGCCCCCAGCACCGTGCCCAGCCCAGCACTCACGTCCAGCAGGCTGGTGGGCTCCAGCCCGTACTGCTGGCTCCTCAGCAGCAGCTGCAGCCCCTCCAGGCTCCAGTCCGTGCCCTCCAGCGGGTCTGGGATATCTGTTCTGAGAGAAGACAAGGGGAAATGTTGCCAACAGTGAGACTTGCTTGGGTACGCATAGAACACGGGGCTGAGCAGCCTTCCAGCATCAGGTCTATGCCTAAATCCCAGCTGGAAAGCCAAGAGCCCGCTGCCAGCCTGGGTTTGTGCTGTATAATTTAGTTTAACCCCAGAAGTACAGCCCAACAGAGCACGCAGGGACTGGGCTGGTGGTAAAACCAGTGAGACTCCTCCTCCCCTGAGGTTTGGGGTGGGTAGTCTGGGCACATCTCCTCAAGACTGGGAAAATTAAAGCTTGTCTTAGAAGAAATCCTTCCAGAGAGGCACTTGGGATCCAGAACAGGCTGCATTCCCATCCTCCCTCACCCAAAGAGGACTGAATTACTACTAATTAATGGCCTTTAAAGGAGTGCCTTTCACCTGCAGGCATCCAGCCTGCATTCACTGAGACATTCGGCTAAAGGAGCAAGTGTGAGGCTCTGCTCTGTTTAATCCCCCAGAGCGAGAAAAATGTCTCTTAAAATCCAGAGGGTGATTTTTCATCTAATAAAGTACTTATAAATACTTATAAATAAGTATTTATAGTATAAGTATTACAAATACTTAAAGGTAAGTATTTATAATCCTTTATAAGTATTTATAAATACTTATAAAGTAGGCAGTGGATTCAGAAAGAGGAATTTGGTTCCCTGTAGGGACCCAAAGGAAAACAGGAGCCTTTCTGATAACCCTATTGAGTGTTTTGGGGTCTCCCACCCAGTCCTCCTGCAGTTGCCATCAAGAATGGATTCTGCAGATAACTTGAGCCTGCGACACTGTGCTAACCCCTCTCCTAAAGCCATTTCACTGAGCCCCCCCAGCTCAAGGGGACGAGCACAGCAACACTGCTCAGCTTCATGGGGTTCCACTCTCAGTGGGAGATGGGGCAGCCAAGATCTCTTGCCGTGTCAGCTCCCCAGTATCTCCCCAGCACCTCCCCATGAGGAGGAGGTGCAAAGGGAGAACAGACTAAAGAGCAAGGTCTGTTTGACTGCACAGCACTGGAGAGGAGAAGAAAGGGAGTAAATTTTTTTCCCTCTGAAGCCCAAACCTGAGTCTGATAAACACTTTGCTGCCTTACCAAATATATGCTCCACTTGGTGCAGAGGTCATGGCAATGATTAACTGGCATGTTCTGTCACTACCTGTGACTGGCACACCAGTGACACCTCATTCACTGCAGACACACCAGACAGACATTTCCTTATGGCTTCACACAGCCGAAGACTCAACCAAACAACGGCAGAGGACACACGAACCCCCACCCCCGGGACCTCTTCCCTGGGCTCCAAGGGTCCTCTAGCAGGTGCCACAGGATGGAGCTGACCAGGCTGCACTAGGTGACTTACAGTGAGCCTCCCTTTCCCCCGCTGATGGGAGGAGAGGACCATGGACCACGCAGGGTCTCAGCTCCCTGCTCCCCTCACCTGTCCAGCAGCGCCCTTCTGCCTCTTCTCTCGGGTGGCTGGGAGGTCCCTGGTGGGGCTGCTCCACAGCTCCCTTTGCCTTCCAGGACAGACTGGACCATGGCGACCGGGAGCACGGGGGGCTCAGAGCAAGCCCTGCAGCCTGGCAGGGGCACGTCGGGCTCAGCAGTGGCCTTCACCCCAGGGCTGACCGGCTCCTCCTTGATCAGCATGAGGCACTTCTCCCTGCATCAGAGACAGGACTGAGCACCACACACACACCTGCTCCACAAAGCCCTCACGGTGCTGGGAAGGGCAGGAGCACAAGGGCTTGGTTCCACTGCCCATCAAACTGCCCCACGGGGTCTTCCCATTCCCCTGGGTGGTAAAAGGAACCCAGCAACCCTGTTTTCTTTCCAGCGAGCTCCAGAAACATGCTCAGCTGGAAACATCATCTTGTAGCACTTCCAGACTAGTTTTGCTGCAAGACATCCCCGGGGGTGTGTCACACGTAGGGGGTGGTGTGTGACACCACATAGCTTCCTCAGCATTCCCCCCTCAGATCTCTTCTCATCTGTGTCCTAAACTCCCACGAGAAGCTCATATGGGTTTAGGAAGTCCCACGCTCCTGAGCTCACCAGGCCATGACTGACTGATCTTTGAGCCCTGCAGGCACAGCACAGAGCAGAGGCCACCAGATGGCATTCAGGAATTAGCAGAAATAAGCAACATCACTAGAAGGTTATATTAATTTATTTTTTTTTCTTTAGAAATGGCTTCCAGGTAGGGTTTTTTTTAAATCTGGAGCTCTTTACATGCTTCAAGCTAATTTTATGGCCACGGCTGCAATTATGAGGCAGATTTACAGGCAGTTTGTAGAGTATAGCTGCCTCACCTCTGTGTCTGAAAAAGTGTTTCCATGATTCATCTGTCTACTGACTTTCCACTGCCGGAGCTGCAGCTGCTCTGCCCCAGCCCCGAGTGCTCTGCCTGGCTGTGGCAGGAAGAGATAAGCACTAAAACACCCCTGCACTCAGCCTGGGAGGCACTGGGGCCTTTCACAGAAAAGCTGCCAAGCATCGGAAGTTGTGATGCAACCTTTCTGCTCTCATCGGCAGAGAGATGAACAGGGTGATTCTGATTCTTCTCTGCCAAAGCCAAAGGGGAGCTCCCTTTCTCTCAACAGACCCAAAAAGGGTTATACCTCATCTGAGAAAGTCTGAGACAGCCCCTGTCCTGAGAACAAAATATACAGAAACACGGAATATTTCTCAGGGGGGTGAGTGGAGTTCTCAGCCTTGTGTCCAAAGTTATGCTGTTATTATCCCTCCCTAACTCTGAAAATCTGACCCACATTGCAAACTGGAAAAAAAATGTTCCAGCCCACCATCCCTCCAGGGAATCACAGAGAAACTCTGGTGGAATTCCAGCCAGGAAAAGCTCTTTTGAATTGATGCACATCCATACCTGACCCCCCCGGTCTCAATCACAAACGTGCTTACCTGTCGCTCTCGGGAGGGGACTGCATGTTTATTATGTTGGCTGGTGATGCCTCAGTAACATCAGATATGATGGGTCCTCCAGCAATTGCAGGGCTGTTCAAGCAAGAGGCAGGTTCTGTCGAAGGCTGAGAGGAAAGCAAAAATCAGATGGATTTATCCTTCTGAGGCCCAGAACAAGTCCAAGGCCCTATCTGGGATAGTCAGGACTTACTCCCTGTGCCCCTGAGTCTTTCTTGTATGGAAACCAAGAAAGCTCTTCCCTACTGGCCTTTCCTCCAACCACACAGAGGTGTCTGGTGCCTGCTTTGGTGGGTCAGGATGGTGGGGAACCCTCAGTGACTGCACAAACCTGGCTCTGGTCAGGAAGATGACGGTGCCCAGCTGTAGAAGATGCTTCTTCCTCCCTGCTCTTGAGGTGAGCCCGGCTGGGTAACCCCAGAGAGAGTCTGATGTGGGGTCTGCCCTCCACAGCCTCCCACGTGCAAGCACGTGCCCCTCCCCGAAACCGGGGAGCTGAAAAAAATAGTGTATGTCACCTGGCTTTGCAAACCTCATCTCCGCTGCCAAGCTCCTGCCAACCTACTTTGTAAGCTATGCTATGGCTGCAAACATTTTTCCACCCTGGCCAGAGAAATGCCCCCAAAGCTCAGAGGCTGCCGCAAACCCACCGACTGTATGAAGTAGGGGTCGTGGAGGGGGTCTGGAGACAAGTGCCGGCTGAACTTGGACACTTGTGGAGCTGAGATCCCGTTGTCGAGCATCAGAGGCCTGTGGAGAGGAACAGGGTTGTTCTCCCAGCACGTACTGGCTGGTTTCAGGTTGCTTACACAAGAGATGCCTCTGAGCCAAGGCTTGCTTTCCCCTGGGTACTCTGGTTTTCCTCAGCTGTAAGGGACTTTCTTGTCCAGTTTTATGGACAAGGAAGGGAAACAACGGTTTTGGAGGAGGTCACCGTTAAGAAGGGACATTAGACAAATAGAGAAGGGGTTCTTCTGACAAAAAGCAGCTGGTCTGGGTCCTGTAGCAGGCGTGCCTTATGTTTATTAAGTGACTGAAACCCAGAGAAAATGAGAAAGAGCCTCCAACCAGCACTGCTGTGATGGGACTCCTTGGGTGGCAGTCCTCGGTTTGGTGACACGGTCCCAGAGAAGCTGGAACTGGTGCCTTTTGCTGCACACCCACTATTGTTACTGCTGCAACGATCCTATAAAACTGCCTAGAAAAGCCCCTCTTCTCCTCCCACTGTCCCACGGTCAGGAAAAGTCAGAAAAAAACCATTTTCAGCGTTCATTTAGAAGTGATTTGGCAGCAGGGGAAGCCAACGGGCAAATTCCTCTAACAGCCCTGCTCCCCTCTTCAGATCACAAGCACACAGAGCAGGACGTGCAGGGCTGCTCTCCTGGAGGGCACGGAGCTTCCAAATCCAAACTCCTCTATTCACCTGCCTTGAGGAGTTTATTTACAACTCTAAAGATGCCCTTTAGCTAAAATCTTTCTCCACCTCCCTCTCTGCAAGGCCTGCAGGCTACATGCCACCAAACCTGTGTGGGATACACGTCCCATCCAGCCACCATGGGTCAAGCCGAAGGTGTCTGCGGACCAGCTGGGTCCAGCCCTGCTCCCACCGCTGACAAGCAGCAAGACTGGAACCCGCAGGAGCAGTGTTGGGGTTGTGCCCTTTACCCTCCCACCGGTTCACGTTCCCACCTCGCCCCGCGCTCCCCCAATAAAGGTCAGGAGCTGACACGGTGCTTCTCTAAAGAGCCCTGAATGGGGCTGTCAGCAGGTCTGACTCGGCACTTCAGCCCATTCACTGCCCATCACCATGGAGCCGGGTCCGGTGACCGCCTGCCAGGCTGAGCTGAGCTTGTGCTTTTATCTGGGGGTGGCTTTATGCACCCGTGAGCTGTGTGCTCCACACAGGGGTACTTACAGCTTCCTCTTTATCCCCGCGCTGCCCGGGCCCGGCTGGAGCTGGCCAAACAGAAACTGAATCAGCTGTCAGGAGAGATCAGAGCCGGGTGTTGATCAGCAGGGTGATTCAGCACTCCCTGCTCCACAGCCCTTCTCCTCTCACCCATCCCTTCCTCCGACACCGCCCGAGCTGGGACCAGCCACCAAACGTGGGAGCCAAGCTGGGGGACACAGCGAGCCCAGACAGGACCAGGCTTCCCAAGAGCTTCCAAGTGTCTGCTCTGTGTGAAAGCTGCTGGAGACATGCCCACAGCCTGCTCTCTCCACTCCTGTGCACGCAGAACTCCAGCCAGCCCTGCGGGATTAGGGAACCTGCCTGTGGAGGACACACACAAACATTCCTAGGCCTGGAGTTAGACTTGGCTTCTCTAAAGGCCTTTAGAGACCTTTATAAGAGAGTCTGTGAAGCCTGGCAAAGGCTCTGCCAGTGAAAGAGGCACCCCTGGATGGAGGTCTTGGCTCTCTCAGCCGTGCAATTCAGCGCTGGCATAACGGGACACTAAAGAGGATAGAGAGTGGCTTTGGAGAGGAATCACTTAGCAACACGTTCCCAGGTCAGCTTGAGCCTAATGCTCTGCTCTGACCCCCAAACAAAGGGAGCATTATTATCATATATCAGGGCTGTCCCTTACTCATCCCTCAGTGTGACAAATAGAGTTGCATAAACGGCTGGGCAGGGGCAGCCCCAGCCCCAGAGGAAGGGCTGGGAGCCTCGTGTGTTCCCAGCCAGTCCTGTGACCCTGTGATGCCACGTGAGGGCCAGGGCTGGGAGGTGTGACGTGCTCAGTCATGTCAGCACCATCTGGGGAGCACTGGAGAGCCCTTTTCCAGCACTGGCTGAGCTGGATGTTGAGGTGGCTCCGCAGTGCTCCTTCAGCCTGAGAGGTTGGGCAGTGGTTCCTCAGCTACACCAGTAACAGCAGAGAATGTGCTGGAGGTCCCCACTGGGCCAGTCCTGCTGCCTGCAGCTCCAGTGCTGGCAGGAGAGGGAGGCTCCTCTCTTGTCCAAAGGGAAGGGGAGCGATGTGGGAAGCCCAAAGGCATCGGTACAACCAGCACACAGCCAGTACAGAGCAAGGACAGAGAGCTGTGCTCTCCTGCTCAGGACTGGCAGAAAAGTGGTTTCTGACATCACAGCAAAGACTGACAGGGCAATTAAAACCTTTTCCCTGAGGGCATAATCTGTGCTTTGTTCATGACCACTCTCCATAGGACACATGAAAGCACCACGCAATTCCAAAGGAAGGGAAAAGAAATATCCTGTGATATCAGAGTGTGGGGAAGATTATGGGACAAGTTAAAACAACCAGAGGAGGACACAGAGCACACAGCACAGGTGAGCCTGGAGATCTCCCGGGCCCTACCTTGTTGATCACCTTCTGCTGCTGGGAGTGGTTCTGCCGCAGAGAAACAACCTCCCTCCAGAGAACCTCGTTCTGCCTGGAAGTGAAACAGAAACGTTCCGTGAGCACAGAACCTCCCACAGCCCTGCAGGGGCTCCTGCACTGCCTGGCTCTGCTCAGGTGTCCCACACAGGGACACACAGGTCTCCCCTTCATAGACCTCAGCATAACTACAGACCAAGGCTTGGGGGAAAAATGAAGAGAAGCCAACACTTAGAGGGGAGGGTAACGAGGGGACACGTGTGTTTAGTTTTCATGGAACATTTGGGCCAAACTCAGAATTAAGGCATGATTTGTGACTTTGGGATTTGGATCCCCAGGAATGCTCTTCCTGAGCTAAGCCCAACCTCGCCCAGCTGCCCCTGGTGCCCCCACAGACAGAGATCCTGTGTTTAGACATCCTATGTATGCTCCTGCTGAAACCTCACAGTCATGGGGGTACAAATGCACGTTTAGGAGTGCCTGGAGCAGCTGAAGGGATGATGTTCCTGCACCTGAGAGCCCCGAACTAGAACTGTAATGACTTCATTAGTGGGAGTCGCTGATTCCACCCAGCACAGACCCGTGTCCAGCTCCCAGTTGCATAAAGCATATTTATCTTCCCTCTGCAAATGCAGCACAGGGGGAGTTCAGAGGCTTCCTTGGACAGCCAGCCCCAGAGAGCAGGATGGGGAGGAGCAGAGGTTATTTACTGTGCTGTCAGTGCCAAGCCCATGCTGTGAAAGCTCTTGCCAGTCCATCTATCTCCAGAGTACATGGACGTACCAAAGCTGACAGGCCAGCAAAACCTGCCAGGCAGGTGAAATGGATAAATCCTCCCGCTTTCTCTTTCTAGTGTGGACTGAGCTGGGAAGAGAAGGTCCATGGCTCAGAGGAGCACAGCAGCTGCCCTGCTCTAGCAGCTTGGGCAGCAAGAACCTCTGCAGTGACCCTTGTCCTCAGCCCGACAGCTTGTCCTGAAGCCGTGTCCTGATGGGTCCTCACCAGCCTAAATTTCTTAATACAGTTTCAGCCTGGGATTTCTCCTCTGTTTTAGTTTATACAAATTCTTTCCATCAGCTGAGTGCAGTTTTGCCTTTTGCCAGGTGGAGGGAGCAAGCAAATCAAAAGGGAGAATAAACTAAAAGCAAGGTCAAATCATCAATACCAGAATTCCTTATACAACAAGAAGATACAAGCCCAGGAACTGTTTCACTGCCACTGTGCCTGGATTTCATGGTGGGATTTCTTGTATATGCTAAGTCATCAGAAATGGGGGTAGAATGAAACTATTCTCCCATTGCACACAAGGTGCTGGGCTGGGGGGAAGTTTGGCCATACAGGGTCTTCTCTCAAGGCCCAGGGTGCCAGTGTCACCTCATGGTGTATGAACATCAGCTTCATAGAAAATAAAATATCTATAAAAATATCAGCCTTCATAGAAAAAGGCTCTGGGGATCTTTTTGATTATTCAAGTGTTTTTAAACAAAGTTCCCTGTAAGGATTAAAATGAATTCTAGAGGCAAATAAAACCCTGAGTACATGATCTATAAAACCATATCCATTTACTAAATCCCTAGTGACCATGCCCCAGGGTCTCAGGCAGCCACATGCACCGAGCACCACATTTGCTTGTTTTACTCTCACACAATCCTGGCCGTGTCAGAAGACACAGCCTCAGAGACACGGGTCCATGGTCTGAACATGGCAGCAGCTCGTGTGCTCTTATATGTTGTAGGCCAGTCATGTTTTGGAGGTGGAGGATGACAGAGAGAGATCCAAAAAAAAAAATTTTGAATGTCTGGACACTGCCACATTTCTGCCAAGGGCTCCTCTACACGTGAAGATCATCAGATCTGCACAGAAATCCTGCATGTTGTCATCTCAACAGATCTAGCTGCTACAAACAGCCCGTGGCTCAGCACATGCTCCCCAGGAGGGGGGTGTGTAGGGCTCCTCCTTTCCAACACTCCCCAAGACCAACAGCTCTATAAAGAAGCAAACGCCCGTAAGAAGCAGCCCTAGTAGGGTTCAACTCACTGCTTCATGTCCTGCACTTGGCACTCCATGTTCTCCTGCTGGCTCCTCAGTATCTGCACCTCGTAGAGCAACCTGCTGAGGTCCTCCTGGCGCATCTTGGTCTCCTCGCTTTTCACCACTGACACCTGGGGAGGAAAAAAGCCAAGGGTGGGTTTTACCAGGAGGAGAAGGGCCATGGACAGAGTCACTGCTGTGGCTCGGCTGCAGAGCTCCCACCAGCCAGGCTCTGATGTGCTGCAATACCAGCACAGGCAACGTGCAGGAGAGTCTCAGCTATCCTGGGGGTGTCATTGCAAGGACCAAAGGGATCAAATATAGCAAAGAGCAGGACAAACCCTTTCATGCAGAACATTCCCCACCAGAGCGGGCACCTATTTCAAACCAGCTTGGTTTAAAAACAACAAATAAAACAAACTGTATTCTGAGGACCGGGGAGGAATTGAACCAGGCTGGTCGATTAAATCTTTCTACTTTAATAGGTCTCTACATCAGGGGTGAGCCTGAGGCAATGCTTTAAATTGACATATTACGCTCAGATTTCCAGAAGGCTTGTGCTGAAGTCCCTTTTCTGAAGTTTCAGTAAGAGAACAGCCCTTCTGGGCACCACCAGCAGGTTACAAGGCAGCAAACAGGGCAGGAGGAGGTTTTCTCTGCTGTACTCTCGGGAGATGGCTGCTGGGCACCCCACAGGAGTTACACTGAACTCATCTAGAGAAGTGGGTGAGGACTCAGAGCAGGGTGGTGCGAAGCCATCCAGGCTGTGCAGCACTGCACAAAGGTCTCATGGCGCCGAGCAACAGAGCAAAAAACCACAGACAGAACCCCAGTGAAAGCTGAGGACCCCCACCCCAACCGTGCCCGTGCACGGAGAGGACAGAACCCAGAGCATGGGGTGACCTGGGAGTGACGCTGAGTGGTCCATAGCACAGGAGCCTTCACTGAAAGCAAACAAGTATTTGGAGAGCTATCAAGAGGAATGTAGCTGTGGTAGAAACCCTCACAATGGCCATGGAGTGCTGTTCTGGCCAGTCCACCCCAAAGAAAAGATGGGGTGGGGGTTAGAAAGGTCCTGGACACAGGGGGGCTCCTGCTTGGGGAGAAACAGGGTGTCTCCTGCTCGAGGATGAGAAAGAAGCATCCACTTCTCTCCTAGGGGAAGGTCTGGGGGGAAACAAATTAAATAGACAACAGACTTACACTGGAGCACAGGAGCTACATCTCCACACACACCACTGGTTAAGCTGAGGGGCTTGGAAAAGCCCCAGGCAGCCTCTCCACACCGGCGCTGTGGAACCTTCTGGAGCAGCGATCTGCTGCACCCCAGCCTCCCTGCCCAAGGGGCTCACCAGGAGGTGTCCCCCCACCCAGCACCCGCTCACCTTCCTCTTGATGTGCTCCAGGAGGTGCTCGTGGCCCTGCAGGAAGCAGAGGTGCTGGAACTCGGTGTCGTCCCGCTCGGGCTTGACCAGCCCCCCCTGCTCGATGTTCACCACCTTCCTGAAGCCATCTGCGTGGAGATGGTGAAATTACAACAGGGCTGCTATGTAATTAAATAACACAGTTAAAACTTCACGGGGGAACTTCGCAAATTATTCATTGAAAAACTTACCAAAAGTATCAGAAAAGAACCCTATTTAATACAGTCGTGGTCTAGAAGGGGTTGAAAACTACACCTAAAGCTCCACTAAAGGGTGAAGAAGTCCAATCAGCCAGGCAAAGTTTGCAGGGAGGAGTTCTGGCTGTAATTAGCTGAATGATACTGCTGGGGAATGGATAAGTTCTGGGCACGCCACCCTCAGAAGCAGCAGTTTCTGAGGGAGGTGTCACAATATCAGGTTGCTGGAAAAGGCCCCATATAGAATAAAATGGAAAAGAAATAATAATAGCAATAGGCTATCAAATTAATGCAAGAGAAGCAGAAAACCTGGCAGATGAAATCTCTTAGCTCACATCATGCAATCTAACAGAGATTTCATGCTGGAATCTAAGGTCAACAGAGGGAAATCACTCCCCTGAGTCCTCTTTGGCAAAATCAATGATGCCACAAGAACACGTGTATGTGTGAGCTCAACTCTCCTCCCCACAGCTCTCCTCCACGCCTCCTGTCCCATCCCCACACAGCCCATCCTCTCCCCCCGTGGCCCTGGAGGTGAACTCACACATGTTGAGCTGCCGGACGAAGCTGGCCATGTTGTTGTGTTTGAAGTACTTGGGCAGCACCTCCTTGGCAAAGCGCCCCTGGTCGAACACATGGAAGCTGGTGCCATTCTGCAGAGGAGACGAGGACAGAGATGGAGTCAGAGGAGCATCCCCGGCCATGAGGGGTGCCCAGGGGGAAGGGGTTCCCTGGAGTCCTGCAGCAGGGGGGAGTTGTGCCTTCTGAATGGAGCTGAGAAGAGTGACAACAGCCTCAATGATGGATGTGCTCCTTTCAGCTCTGCTGCAGCCGGTTTACTACGACTGCAGTTCCCAGCGGTTTCTACCAAGCTTTGCCACTGCCCAGTTCAGATCCTTGGATGTGGGAAAGAAACGACGGACTTTACACGCAAATAGCTTGTGCTTGTCCACCCTAGTGTGGACCTCACAGAGAGACTGGTGTCTGAAGAAGGTCCTGTAAAGTGAGAATTGCCATTGTAACCCCTCAATCTGCTTGCCCTGGTCTAACCGACCCATCTGCAGCCCTGGAAGGAGCCCTGCCCAGAGCCACAGCATGAGAAACACAGCAAGGCAAGAGAGCAAATCATCCCTGGAGACACTGCACTGATCCAGAGGCTCTATGCACCTTCTCTTGATTGTTTTTGAAAGCACCCAACCACAAGAGCAACCACAAAACATCAACAGTCACGCTCCACTGTCCAAGCGAGCAGCTTGCATGTTAACAGATAAAATATCCACTTCTGAGGCTGCAGGGCCAGGAGCCGTGGCTGCAAACCAAGGCAAAGTGCCTGGGTCGCTGGCACAGACAGACAGACAGACAGACAGGCCATGGGCCTCCCCTGCCTGGCCTTCCACCTGCTGACGGTTCAGCTGGTGCAGAGAGGACCTGTGAGACACAACGCACTGAAGCTGCCTCCCAACCTCTTGCAAACAGCCACCCATGTCACCTTCCTAAGGGACAGAAAAAATTAGCAGTTAAGTTTCTTTTGTAACCAAGATCATTTTCTAAATCTCTGACCTCAATAGTGTCTCCAGGATATGGTGACAGGGGGATCACCTTAAGCCCTGTCCCTGCTCTGGGTGGTGGGACAGCACCGGGGGTTCTGGGGAATAGAGAACCACGATTTCAGACGGGGAGTTTGGGGCACTCGTGGCTGTTCTGTAAACCTGCAGAGAACGGTGTCTTCCAGGGGCTCACGTTGTGGAGAGAGGAAGAGCTGCAAAGACCTCCCTGGGGAACCACCCGAGGGTGCAGCCTGAGCTCTCCATGGCTTCACGGAGGGACACGAGGTGCAGAGACTTATACCAGGGCAAAGCAGCAGCAGATAATTAGGACCTACTGAGGGAGCTGCAGCCAAGCTCCAAGGGACAGTGAGCTAGAGACAGGGCCTCTGCCTGGTGTTGGCAGGGAGGGGTCTGCGACCAGCACAGCCAGGACCATCCTCCCACCCTGTCCCACCACGCACCCAGCACAGGGGCTGCAGCTCCACGGCTGCTCTCAGGGCTGCCTGCAAGTCTCTAAAGCAGAGGGTGTCACCAGGCCCAGGAGAAGGTTCAGAGGCTGAAGAGGTGCCTGGCTGAGGCTGTGTCCTGCTCGCGGGCACCGGCAAGCAGCCAGCTGGCAGCCCCTGCCCTGCTCCTTGCCATGGACAAACGGTGCCAATCCCCTCCTGCCCTGGCTCGCTCAGCAGCTCCAGCAATTAATTAACCCTGCACGGACACGGACACCTGACTGCAGCTGTGCTGCTGCTGTGCTGCTTGCTCCTTAGTCACACTGCAAACACTGAGGGGACCATTTGCCTCCACAGTGCCCTTTGGCCATCACCAGGGTCTCTCCTCCCACTCTTTACCCCCTGCAGCAGCAGAAAAAGCTGGCCAGGTGCTCAAGAGCTTCACTAACAACCTGTATGCTGGCATTATCCTCACAGGCTGGGCTTGCAGACACCACAGCAGGGCCCAGGGCTCCCCAGCACTGCAGAGGCTGTTCTGGAGACAGAGCTGGTTTATCCTGCTCGCCTTGTGCCCACTCCCTCTCTGGGACACAGCTCCGAGTCCCAGGCTGGTGGGAAATGAGAAACACGAGGTTTTCATCCACCTGAACATCCCCTTTTGGCCTCCCTTGAGAGGTCATTCCTTTGCACTCAGGGCTGCAGTGTCCCCAGATGCTGTGGCACCCAGAAAGGTTCCTACAGACACCAGACCTGGGGGTTCCTGTGCATGTCCCAGTCTGTTCCCACCCTGTGCCTTGCTCATCCAACAACGTGGGAGCACAGGCTGGGAGACACTTCTCCGCCCAAGGTGAAAGTCACTCTGCAGTGAGACAGCCTTGGCAGGTGCTGATCTTAGCTGGTTTTGACAGATCCCTGGTGACAGACAGCCTGTGCCCTGCCCAGGCAAGCTACTCCAGGAACTTGTGAGTTCCTCTTAACTGCATCTCCCATCTCAAAAATGCATTTAATTGCTACTTATCTAATCTACATGGACATAGCAAACAGACTTTTTGACCTTACAACAGCCTTTAGTGGATATAGAAACCATGACCATGTTTCCTCTTAATCTCTTCATGCTAAAAATAAGTTCATAGGTTCTTACAAGTCCTATTTTCTAAGAGCTCTGGTTATGTCCAGATCTCTTAGGCACGCACACAATTTCTCAGCTCCAACTACACTGATAGAAGAGGAAGAACATGGGGGACATGGGAAGCTTAGACATCTAAAATCTTTACCAAAACTTTGCAAGATTGTAGCTGTAGCCTATGCTGGGTTGCAGGAAAGCAGAGCATGGTGGTGGTGGGCAGTCAAAACAATCTCAGAAGCATAACAGAGAAGGGACTATTTATACCTGTTAGAAAATCCTCATTTAGAACACACGATACCAGAACTTGGTGGTTTCCAGAGGTACGGCCATGGAATACCCACATCAGAACACAACCATTGCCTTGGGTAACAATGCAGCTCAAACCCCATCTCAAGTTTTCAATGAAAACTTCACAGGACACAGGCACGCAACAAAAAGGCAGCTTTAGGCTTCCCCCCCTCCCAACCCCCTGTTTAAATCTGCTTTTATTATAGACTTTTGATTTTGGAGAGCAAGTTTATGTATACAACTTACCTGGAAACTCCCTGCTGAAAGGCTGCTAGGAAATAATACAAACAGCAGTGGAAGTTTTGAAGGGCTTTGCACCTTCTCTAGAAAAGTTTAAGGAATTGCAGATTGAAGCAGGGCGAAACCCACCCCTCCCTCAAAGAGTCTGGGTATTTAGAAGATTCAGAGTTAGATAGACACACTTGAAGAGGCTCCAGGTGAAACATGTAAATATTGTTATTAAAACACTCCCAGACCAGCTAGCTGTCCCTTGGAAAGGGAAAAGCCACAGCATTGCAGATCAGTAACACCAAGTCTATCTGAGGGGGCCCTGAGGACCTCCCAGCCCCCCTGCTCTCCCAGTTAGCTGGCCAGCACACCCAGCACAGGGCAGCTGCCCAGGGTGGCTGCAGGCACTCGGTGCCACCCGCTGCCCACCGTACTTACAGAACTCCAGCAGATGAGGTGGTTGGTTTCAGGATCCTCCACCAGCGTCCAGAGCTTGGTCAGGAAGGCTGGCACATTGCTGGAGTAGCCATCCATCACCAGAGAGCTGGGTGAGTCCTGCATAGCTTTTCCCCGTGCCCCCCTACGCCACCGCCATGGCTCTGGGCACGCCTGCCCCCCCGCACGCCTCCCGCACAGAACAACCGCCCGACCGCAGCCCGGGCCAGGGACAGGAGGCTCCCAGGGACTCACATCAGCACTGCTGCTCCCACTCTTAAAAACTCAGCACAAAGCGATGGCATCACCAGCCCGGGAACAATGCACAGAATGAAACTGCACCGCAGCCGATCTCGCGGGGCGCTGAATAGATGCGCAGCGTCATGCAAAGGGGACACGTGCCACGCACCTTGTGCTGGGAGGGCAGCAAGGCACCGCCACCGACCCGCCTGCTGAGAGCCCGTGGGGTGCCCAGGAGCAGCAGCGCCAGGCTTGGCAGGGCACACGGACCCTTCACGGGGAGTTTTCTTGTCCTGAACGAGGGCTGGCCCAGCCCCAGGGCTGCACATCTCTGGTGAGGGTTTGAAAAGTCCAAATCGTGAGCTGGGCTGGCTGCAGATGCTGTGCTATTTGTCAAGGGGGCTGGTTTGGCTCTTGGGTGAGAAAAACAGCTACACATCGAATCTCGATGACAATCATCTGCTTTATTATTATTATAAGTGCTCTGAATAGCTCTAAACAGGTGCTCACAGCGTGGCTTCGTGCCAGGATCGTTTCAGCTCAGAAACTGCTCTTCAAACACCACCTACCAAAGATCTGGGTTGGAACAGACCAGCACACACACATCCCAGTTCAGACACAAGGTATAACCAGAAGCACAAGCCGCCAATGCTCTTGATCCTTCTAAGAAACACAAACAGTGTACAAAAAGCAAAGGTCTTTGCAAAAGGCATTCAAATCATACCCTGGAAATCTGCATTCCTGAGCCAAGACAGACGAGATGGACGAGGGAATTTGAGGCCACGTGCCTTTTATTGCGACCTCGTGAATTTTTTTCCTGAAGTGCTTTTTCTCCTGCTTGTACTTTCTAACATAATTCAGCTGTTATACCCCTCCAGGTTGGAGGTGACCTGACAGCTGGATAACAGGTGAGCTCACCGTCCCTGAAACACCTGAAGAGGAATTATCAGAGTGGGTTTTCCACCAGATGACCCCAGTTCATTGCTGTAGCTCACTGAATCCACACAGCCAAACACCCCACTGGGCAGAACACAGCTTCACTGAAGCTGCCACTTCCTTAGCTGTGTATTTAAGTAGCTGCTGGGCACCTGACACAATCTGCTTGACTTTGAGATGCCTTTAAATTGTAAAGCCAAAATAAAACTTCGCTGAGGCCCTCAGGAAACAAATTGGCAAAGGGTCAACTTGGCATTCCTGCTAAATTAAGCAGAGAAGGAAAAAGACCTGCCCTACACAGCCTCATAAATAATAATTTTAAATTTATACATATACATTTATAAATGAATTCTATTTCTCTGCAGAACCCTTTCTCTCTGTCACGCTGGAGTGTAATGCTTGGTCTGCAGAACAGGTGAGCATCACAGGTCACAGGCAGTGCTGGTGGCACAGCATGTTCCCAGTGAGAGCAGAGAGTGTTAGCAGCCTCTTCCTTATAGCCCTCAATCTTCCTTCCCTGTCCTCCTGCAGATCCCCATGATGGGGTCGATGATCTCCAGAGGTCCCTTCCAGCCCCTCACATCCTCTGATCACTTCCCCAGGGGGTCAGCAGGAGCCGGTCACCGCACAGTCACTGGTTTCCAGGGGTGCCGCTCCTTGGTGACCTTCAGAGTGTACTGCCTCAGCCTGGGGCAGTGGGTGAGGAACGCTTCCACCACCTCCTGGCTGACCACGCAGTAGCAGTGGATCTCCAGCAGGTTCCTGCACTGCCTGGCCAGGTCCACCAGCGAGGAGTTTAAGTGCTCAGAGGATGTGGTTTGCAGCGTCAGCCTCTTCAGAGTGCCGCTGTAGCTCTGGGTGACAAACCTGACCTGGCTGACCATGTAGTTATGGGTGTTCAGCTGCAGCGTGCTCACAGGTATGTTCAGCTTCAGGATCTGGGGGATTTTGGAGGCAGGGATCGTGTGATCAAACTCGAGGTCTACACAGAGCTGAGGATGCCTTTGACTTACAGCAGCCCAGAGCTCTTCGGAGATGACCGGCACGTACTTGTCCAGGCGCTCACAGAGAACGTCCAAGTGGGTGAAAGCTGCTCTCCCAGGCTCCAGCAGCTCCTGGAACACATCATCAGACAAACTGGCATAATAAACCCCCAAGGCTGAGAGCTTGGGACACACCCTGAGAACCTTCCTAACGGTGTCTGGTGCCACGTTGCACACCAGGGTGCGGTTGTTGATGAACAGACTCTGCAGGTTTGGGTTGGTGGTAGCCAAGAGCTCGACCAGCTCTCCATCGAGAGTGAAGGGCATGCTTCGAAAATCAATGTGCTGCAGGTCGATCTGGTTCTCAGTGTCACACAAGTTCCGTATGCTCTGCAGGATGTCCTGGCCGGAGTAGAAGTAGGGGTTCTCCCCGTGGCACACGATGCACAGCTGCTGCAGCCTGTGGCTCTGTTTGGCCAGCACATCCAAGATGCGTGTCACGTTCCTACGGTTGACCTCCTTGGACTGGTCAAAGGCAATCTTCAGGTGTTTGATCTGGCTGAGGAACTGGAGCAGGCTCTGCAGCATCCCTTCCTCATCCTCCGAGTCACAGCTGGAAGGGCAAAACAAACTCTCAGTCACTGTGGACGCTGCGCTGAGCAAGCACAGAGCAGATACTCTCACAGAACTCCAGCATGGCAGGGGTTAGAAGGGACCTCTGGGGATCATCTGGTCCAACCCCCCTGTTCCAGCAGCTCACCTTAAAGCCAAACACTGGAGTCAGGAGGTGAGAAGTGTCAGACCCCAGAAAGACCCAACAGAGAAGTGAGTTTGGTTATTAAAGTTGACAAGTTAGTAACTGCCTCTCGCCATTTTCAAATGGCATCTTAGCGCAACCTACTAAAAATCTAATAATTCCCCATAAAACCTAAATCAGCAGCAAAAACTAAAAAACTCAGCACGTAACACAATTTTCTCTAATATATCAATACATCATGTAAGATGTCACCATCTCACACAGAACCCACAGTCAATGGCAACGATGTGGCAGCAGGGTGGTGTCAGGGCTTGGCAGGCACTGACCACATCCTGATGTAGCTGTGCCTGGAGATGATCAGACCCCAGAGACCTGCTCCTCCTACCTGATCTGTGTGAAATGCCAGACAGAGCTGGAGGAGACAGCTGCAGCCCACTGCCTGCACACCTGGAACACCCTGTATCTGTCCCGAAGAGAGAGATAGTGGAAAACTTGGATGAGGATCTCTTCTGGGATGTATTCCCACGGTTTTGGAACTGGAGCAGGCATTTTGCTGATTCAGTCAGGTTTAAACATGGGAGAAACTTCCAGAAGTGCAATTACTTCTCAAAAGTCCCTGTTCAGAAAAACAAACAAAGACAAACACATACATTAGGGGTTATTTAACACATCAAACCAATGCAACTGGACCACAGAGGAGGTCAGCATTTTTTCCAACTTGAAATTGAACACAAAAATGAGGGAAAAAAAAATATCTCTTGGCCAATTCTTTTGCACATTTTTTCAACCAATCCCAAGAAACTGGGTGATACTATTCAAGAGTTAAAGATGTTAGATCAAAGCTTTGCTGAGGGGGGGAAAAAAGGGCCTTTTTCCTGCAGTGAGGTTTTGCTACTCTGAGTAATAAAAATGCAAGGGAATTTTCTAGTGGTGTTTGAACACTGGTGTTCAAAAAGCTGAGACAGATTTCTCAAACTGGGGGGGCAGGGGGAAGCTCTTTGCAAGCAGAAGCTCTGCACAGAGAACAGCCCCACATACAACCAGCTCAACAGCCCCAGGGCTCTCAGCCACATCTGACTTGGGAATGGAAAACCATATTTTGGTTAAACTTTCACATGAGCTATAATGCAAAAGAATAAGTGCCTAGGAAGGAGGCTGAAGAGCCTCACAATGTCACTCTGAGTTTCATGGCACGGCCTCGGGCTTTCGAAGTCCTGGGACCTGGAGTCCCAGCATCATCTCAGCATCATCTCAGCATCACAGGTTTCACTGAGGTGAAAACCTGGGCTTCTGGATATCCTCGAAGCAGCGAAAGAGCTGGAAAACAGGAAGGAAAAGAGAGCAGCGATGCAAAAAGCAGAGTGCAGAGAGGAACACGACTGCTCATTTCTCTGGAGGCCGCTGCTTTGAAGGTGACTCACTGCTTTGAGTGAGAGGTGGCAGTGGCACAGCAGCCACACTATCTGATCTACCATCGGATCAGTGACAACCCCCTTCCCACCCACCACCGGCTAGAGCAGCCAAGACATACAGCCCTGCTTCCTTCCTGGGACTCACTCCCTGCTGGCACTCACCTCTTCTGCTGTAATACCATCTCTAATACACGTTTGCTGAAATGTTAAACTGCTTTTTGCCCTCCATGAAACCTCGTGTGATCAGCTCCTTCCATTTTCACTGTACTTCTCTTTAAAGCCTGAGCCCTTGGAGCCATGCGAAAGGGACCTGGAATCTCTTGGAAAGCAAGAGTGCCTTTCTAACCGTGGAAAAGCTTAAAAACACAGCCTGAGAGCAGGGAGAGGGGCAGAAAGGCAGAGTTACCAGTGACCTCTGCGGTCACTAACCACACGCCCCAGCCTCAGCTCCGCCAGCCCCGGCAGAGCAGGCCCGGGGGGACCGGGCGGGCGGTGGCCGGGAGCGGGCGGCCCCAGCCCAAGGAGGAGCGGGTGGCACCGTGCCCGGACGAGATGCCCGAGGGAAGCCTCCCCCCAAGGCGTCCCCCCAGCCCCCGAACCTCTGGGAGCTGAGCCCGTCCTCCCCTGCGCTCCACGCCTGCGCCCAGAGGGAGGAGAGGAGGAGGAGGAGATGATGCCAATTGGAACAGCGGAGAGAGAGGCGACTTCCCTGCGCAGGGGTGGGAGCCGGGAGCCCTTAGGGGATCGCACGGACTCGGAGCCTCGTCCTCCTCCTCCTCCAGCACCATCCTCCCCCCTGTTACCCAACACCCCGTCCCCTGCGGGGTCCCTGTCACGCTGCCAGGCTCAGCAGGAGCCTGTCCTACCACACCCATGCTGCTGACACCCAAGCCTTGTGCCAGCTGAGCCCAAGCCTCTCCCGTCACCCAAGCGGGGAAACAAGAGGGTGAAAGTCCAAGTGGTTACTGAGTGCTCGGATCTGCCCCCGTGGGACACTCCCTGAAAGCACACACCCAGCAAGCCCGAGTAGAGAAGGAACTCGTGTCTCAGCTGCCCTTTCCCTTTCACACCTTCATTACAGAGCAGACAGATCTGAGTCAAAAACGTTTACAGGACATGGGTGAGTGATGGTCCTCACAGCTGCTCACCCTGAGGTTCCACCTGGCCCTGGCAGCAGGGAAGGTCGGGATTTCTGCGCTCATTTAACCCCCTAACCCTTAGACACACAAACTCACAAGCTGATTCATAAACTGCCTGTTTCCAGAAGCGCTGGCACCAGCAGGCCTGGCCCTGGGGGTGCTGCCCACCCTTGCAAACCAGAGCACCCAGGAGAGCCAGCCCACACCCACCCCTCCAGTGAATTACTTCAGTTTACGGTCTTCCTCTAGTAAACAAATTTGTTAATACGCTGCAGTAACAGTAACAATGTTCTTCCTTTAGCAAACAAATTTGTTTAGATTGTTAATATACTGCTGTAACAGCAACAATGTCGTTGTAAAACAGCTTTCACTATGCAGGTATTTTTAATAGAGAATCATGGAATTGTTTTGGTTGGAAAAGACCCTTAAGATCATCAAGTCCAACTGTTAACCCAGCGCTGCCAGGGCACCACTAACCCCTGTCCCTCAGCACCACATCTCCACGGCTTTGAAACCCCTCCAGGGATGGGGACTCCACCACTGCCCTGGGCAGCCCAGGCCAGGTTTCGATAACCTTTTCAGGAAATAAATTTTTCCTAATGTCCAACCTAAACCTACCCTGGTGCAACTTGAGGCTGTTTCCTTTTGTCCTATCCTTTCAGGCAGTTGTTGAGAACAAGAAGGTTCCCTCAGCCACTTCTCATAACACTTGTGCTCTAGATCCCCCACCAAGGGTGAAGGGCCTTGATCCTCAGGTGTTAGGGTCCAAGCGGCCAAGATTTCTCACCACTTTAACTAGATCATCACTTTGTAAAGAAATTCTTTTTGACAACCAATCATCCTTTTCCTCTGCTAATTTCCCACAAATCCCTCCCAGCTCTCTCCTATACTTGCATCATGCTTGTGCTCTCCAGTTCCTCTTGCTTTCACACTTTTTGTAGCTGGGCAAGTCACAAAAAGCAACCTGGACCAAAACTATCTGAAATCAGACCAATTTAACAGCTCAGATTCTGCCACCTCTTGCTCATACCCAACAAAGAGCGCCCCTGAAGCCCATTTATCAGTGGAACTGCCTAACAAATCTTTTACAAAGCTTTCCATTTCTGTTTGAAGCTCGGTTTCCCAGAGAGTTTGCACACACTGACTGCCCAGCCAGAACGACAGCACAAAACCTGGCCCCAGGCCCTCGCCAGCTGGGGACAAACAAGGGAGCTGCTGCTCATGGGAGGACACCTATGCAAGGCAAACACAGCCTAGGCTGCTACCTGCGGTGGAGCGATGGAGACCCAAACCCAGCTCCTGGCTTTGCTTGCCATAGTCTCACGGACTCAGGAAAAGCTGCTTTACCGTTCCTGCCTGCCTTTTGGTTCATCAGAGGAGCACAGTGGAGTTAACAGCCTTCCCCGGCTCAGAAGAAGGTGGAAGATCATTCAGGTATTAGTGCAGGAAGGACTAAACCAGGACACTCCGCAGCTGTTATTGACACCGTCACCTCACCCCATCTGCAGGAGACGGAGGACCAGCCCAGGTGTCCCTACCTGCTTGCAGAGCTCAGGACCACACTGCTCTGTGTGTGTTTGCCAAGCAGAGTCTCCGAGGTCCCCTCCGTCAGTGCTGCTCTCACACATGATGCCAGACTCCCTGCTCATTTCGTTTGGGAGTTTTCCTCCTTGGCCTGCCGCGCTCCCGGACAGAATCGTCCTGTCAAGGCTTCTGGATTCACTTGGAGAAGGAAACACCACATCGTTAATCCCGCTGCCCTCCCGAGCACCCCTGGGTGCTGTTACAGATGCTGCCGTTACTGCATTCCTCAAATTATCCCGGGACACCTTCAAAACGAGCTCCAGGGAAGGGAGGGTGTGAGAGCTGAACTTCCTTCGCTGCTCAGCAATTACTAACCCAACCCAACCTTCGCTTCCACCTTGCGGTGCCACCAGCGGGGCTCGGGCAGCCCCGCTTTCCTCCAGCCCCCGCGGTGGGCAGCCCTTGACCAGAGCCGCTTCTGCCCACCTCGCACATCCTCACCCACACGAGTGCAGCTCCTCTGCGCTCCCCGACACACGCGGCCGGAGCTGGGTGGGCTCGGAGCTGCCGAGGAGCCCCGGAGGGGCCAAGGCCGGCAAGGACCGCTCGGAGCTCCCCGTCCCTGCGGCTTCGGGCGGGAGCGCGGCGGCTCCGGTCCGGCGCCGGGGCAGCGCAGGAGAACGGCGGATAACCAGGCAGGGGCGACCCGGCGGGGTCTGGGTTGGAGCCGGGGTGGGGTTGTTCCGCTTGCCCCCGGCCCTCCCCGTGCCGGGCGGCACCGCGCAGAGGCGGAAGCGGCGGCGACGGCGAGGCGGGCGCGGCGGCGGCTGGAGGTAACGCCGCCCGGAGCGGGGCCGGGGNAAGGTCCCTGGGGGACGCCCGGGCACCGGGGACATGGAGGGGGCACCGCGGGTGTGACGAGCGGCGGTGCCCGGGGCTGGGGGCTCCCCGGACCCTCTGCCTCGGCTCTGCTTCCTTAAGGACAGCCCCTCCCAGCCTGTTACGGGAATTAGCAGCGGCCTGACACGTCCCAAAGGTCGGCGGAAAAGGCAATAAGCATCACCACGTACTTACGCACGCCGTGTAGTTACTTATTACCCGGGGCTGTTATTTCTGAAGCACCCACAAGGGTCTGTCCGCTCAGACCCACAGCGGGGACCGGGATGGGGCAGCGCTCACCACGCTGGGAAACTCACCCGCTGGGATAACGCGGCAGAGGGCTCCTCACCGGGGATCTGGAAGCCTGGTGGTCATCTCCAGGGTCCCCAGCGTTGCCGAGTGGAACCAGGAGGCTGGTGAGGAGCAGGAGGCTGGTCTGTGCAGGGGGAACGGGGTCCACGCTGCAGCGATGGGGGTGGGATGAGGCTGGGTCCTGGTGCTTCGTGGGGCTCTGGGCTGGCCAAGAGCTCTCAAGCATTTGCACTGCAAAAGAGAAGTTGCTCCATGCGTTAAATATTTCAAACATTCCATGTCTGTAGTTTTCTAAGCTGTTACTCAGATTTCAGTTAGCCCCCTGCGAGGTGCTGGGAGATGGGTGCCCAGATCCCAGACTTCCCAGTGTTGGGAGGCTCAGGCCAGACCTGGCCTGCAGCATCAGTGCATCCTCCTCTTTCTTCTTTACCAGATGCTTTCTAAAAGGCCTGTGTGATGTGGAAGCCCCACAGCCTGGAAACGCTCACTCCTGCATCCCCCCAGCACTCCTCACACTCCAGTTCAGTGTGGATGTGATGATTTGCTGGTTACTTCTGTATTTTCTGAACAAGTGAAAGGCTCCCGTGCTGGGCAGAGCTCAGGGTTACAGTAAAGGAACAGGGTGGGCCATATGTTCCAGTGCCCCACTGGACATGCTGCAATGGATGGAAATGGTTCCCAGCCCCTGCTACCATCCAGAGGACAGCCTGTCCATGGAAGGTCATCCTTGGTCCGGCAGCCCCTGGTGGCAAAAGACCTTCACACCCACCATCTAAGGGACACCTGGAGAGAGGGACACTGATGTAACCAGCAGTGATGCTGTCAGGCCTGACAGCTGAGGGAAGGCTGCTGGGGTTGAACCACAGGGCTGAAAGCAGGAAGGAAGGGATGTCTGCGAGGAGCAGCTGATGGGGTGACAGAGGAGCAAGAGAATAGTCAGAAAGAGGGCAGGACTTGGAACTGGGGCTGAGTCAAAAGCCCCAAATTACTTGTCACTCTAATGTGGTGGAAGGGCTGGCTCCATGCACCACTCTCTGTGGGAGCAGTTTTAAGGGGCTCGTGGTGACCAGCTCACAGAGATGCTCAGACAGTTTGTGTATGCACCAGAAAGGAGGGGTGGCCATGCCCGTCTCCTGGGCCCTCAGAGACACGCTCTCCAGCAGTCCCAGCTCAGTCAAGTATCTGTAGCCTGGGAGGTGTCTGGGTTCATCTTTGCCTTGGGAGCAGAGCTGGGTGCAGCTGCAGTAGATGTGAGCATCGGTTAGCTGGCCAGGGAGGAACAGGCGTGATGGGAATGGAGAGGTGGATGTGCTGCCTCCTGGGTGCATTGCTGCAAGAGGCAGATGGTGGAATAGGAATAAGAAATGAGCAGAGGGATAGCTCTGAATGTCTTGTCTGGGCTCTGTAATGTATCCTTTAGTGAGGACAACCAGGGGACCAGGACCTTGGGCAAAACATCTCTGCCTGCATCAGGGCTTCAGCCTGTATGAACGTGCCAGAGCCAGAACTGCTGGGTGCTCCCTGAAGCCTCCCAACAGCAGTCAGAGGCACGAGGGCTGAAACTTTTTGCTTCAGAGTCTCTGGGCTATAAAATGAATGAACTCCAATGGAAAATGAAAGCAGAGCTTTGAGAGCTGCTGAGTCTTTGGGATGCCACATCCCACCGTGCTGCGCTTCACCGAATACACTCCTTAAAGGTTACACTTGCTCTAACAACATCACCCCCTCCCCTAGGAAATAGGGGTGAGTCCCTGTAATCCTGCCACGCTTGCTCCCAGTGGTTGCTGTGAGCACCGGCCTGGCATCGGGCCGTTCTCCCCGCGGTGTCACAGCTCACCTGTGTGGTTCTGCAGGGCACTGAAGATGGCAGGCAGCTCCTCTCCCTGGGTCGGCAGTGCTTACCTCTTCCTGCAGTCCACCTGCAAGTCCATCGTCCTGCCGGCCCTCTACGAGAGCTCCCAGAAGAAGCCCGGTGTGTTCAAGGCTCTGAAGCTGGCGTTAGCAGGTACCATCCTCCCTGGGGTCTTGTCTCATCTCTCCACACAACGCCTCGCCTTTCTTTAACCTCACGCTCATGGGCAAGGAGAGCAGGTGCTCACTGTATTTAGGAAAGACAGTAAAGCAGAGCAAGGTCAGCAGAGGTCCACCAAGATGGCTGGGGGCTCTGAAGAGAGGCTGAGGGAGCTGGACCTGCTCAGCCTGGGGAAGAGAGGGCTTTGGGGGACCTACCAACCAACAGCCTGCCCATACCTACGTGGAGGGGGAGATGGAGCCACGCTCTTCACTGGTGCACAGGGAACGAGAGGCAACAGGCACAAATTAAAACAAGGAGACGCCAGATAGGACAAACATTTTCCCTACGAGGACAGTCAAGCAATTGCCCAGAGCAACTGTGTATTCTCCATCCTCAGAGGTCTTCAAAACAGGACTGGATAAAGCCCTGAACAACTTGGTGTGACCTCAGAGCTGACCCTGTCTTTGCATGGGAGGTTGGGCTAAAGATTTCCTGGGCTTCTTTCCAACTTGAACTGTCCTATGAGTTATCCTGCTTTATGGATGTTTGCTTAAACACATTCATGTAAGAGGGAAAGAAAAGGTTGCAATTGCTATGAAGAAAGGTTTAACTTCTCTCTTTATACCACCACAGAAGCATGATTTCTGCTTTGAGAAGCTGGTTTTTAAATTAATGATAGCCAGTGTAAGTTCTTTTCTGGTATAAACAGGCACAATTACATTAGCTTTGAGCGTACATAACCCTATTTACATGAACAATGGGGCTTGAGATGCCAGTGGCCATCAGACTAGGTGTCTGTATCCACCCCTGTACCAGGCTGACTGCAGAACAGTGGTAATTTGAAGAGTTTAATCACACTTACCTAGAATGACTCTCACAGGGTTCTTTTACCAATATTGTTTAATTGGGCTTGTGTAATTTCCTCTGGGAACCATCAGTGTAGCCAAGTTGGCTAGTTTATCTCTTGCAGCTCAGTCCAAAGATGGGAGCAGCAGGAAGCCCCACACAGTTGTCCCGTTAGGCTCAATTTACTGGCTGCTTTGTGCCACTGGAATGTGAAACTGCTCACACCTTTAAAGGAAAGCCCACAGAAATGCTAATTCAGACCATGCTTGTTCAGACCTAAAAAGGACACGGAATCTGAAGTTGGCTGAAGTTTCAGGAAGAAACATGGGCAAAGTCCTGTCTCCTGAGGTGGCTTTACAGCTGTCTGATACACCAGTCGAAGGTTTCCCTTGTTCCCTCCCCAGCCCTTCTTCCCTGTTAGGGAAGCTGCTGTTTGACCAGCACTCACAAAAAGCAAAGCATGAAGGAAGTGATAAGAAGACATTTCTGGCCATCTGCAGTGAACTAAAACGCCATTCCAAGGTGCTACCCCCATGTCCCAGTCACACATCTGGCCCAGACTAGACTTTCTGACTCAGTAAATGCTGTACAGGCACTTACTGTTAGGTCACATATTTTTAAATGCCAGGTCACTCTGTCCTGCCCAATACAGAGCACCCAAGTCTGCTTTGCCCTGGGATCCTCCTCCAAGCATGTGTACATAATGCCACGATGGGTGGTTTGGAAATACCTGGTGTGGTGCCCATCTGAGGTGGCATCTCCAGGCAGCCCTGTGCCACGGCAGGCCAGGAGGTTAACTGGGGTCTGGGAGCCATAGACCAGCCTCCCACAGGCCTCTGCTGCAAAAAAGAGACACACACATACTTTAAACTGTCATCATCAGCATATAAAACCCCTGTGGAGACAAGGTCAATGTGCACAGCTAGTCAGAATTAGGCCTGGACTATTGCTGTTGTCCGTGTCCCTCATGCTCCCCGCACCAGTGTTAGAGGGTACGTCCCTGGCTGCTCCTGGCTTAGATGTTACCGGGAATTAATTCTCTGTGCAAAAGAGCTTAACAGGTCAATCTTGAGAAGCCTAAACTCCTGTGGCTGGATTGACCATTCGTCATTTATGAGATGTGCTGAAGGCTCAGAGCCAGCCAAAAGTGGCACAGGGTGGAGAGGAAACGCTGCGTCTCTTTCCAGGACCTTCATCACTGCATAAAGCTCCAGCCACAAGGACTGAAAACTGGCTGAGCACTGAGCTCACTGTGCTTTCATCTATAAAACCTTCCTGTGCTGCCCGTTTAGCAGGACCACACAGCTCCCGTGGGACACCATACCTCATGGGCACTGATGGTGGCAGGGCAGGAGAAACTGAGTCCTTCCCTCGTGGTTTTACATACGGGTTTTGCATCCCAGAGGACTTTACCACAGAGAGAAGAGAATCCAAAAGCTGGTGGTAGGCGGGAGCGGGTCTGGGTGGTGTGTCTGATGCCGGGATGGTGACTGTGCCCACTTCTGCCCCCCAGACTCCACGGGCAGCATGCAGGGTGTGGAGATGCTGAAGGTGCACTGCAGCCACCCGCAGCTGATCGTGCAGCTCAAGTTCTGCAGGCGGGAGAGCTGCCGCCGCTTCCTGCAGAGCTACCGCGACGGGGCGCTCCGGGAGTCCCTCCAGAGCCACCTCCAGCTCTCCCTGGCCACCACCAGCGTGCCCCTGGAGATGGAGCTGAGGGCTGGCAGCGAGCACCTCGACAGCATGCTGAAGGACGAGGACCGCTGCCTGGAGTGCATCGACAGGGAGAAGGTGAAGGGCAGCGGGAGGGAGGCCAGAGCAGTGGGGAGCACAGGGCTCAGGAGGCTGGGGGCAGATCTTGCTCTGCTGCAGCCTGCTGGGCTGTTGGGTTCTCTGTCCTCCAGTTCTCCACTGTGATACGGAGAAACGGCTCTGCCCCTCCCCAGAAAGGAGCTGTGCGCTTTTGTGGAAGGGCAGCAGAGGTACCTCAAACAGCCCACAGAGATTCTGCTGGGGATTCTGTGTAACAATTGTGTAGCTGTTACCAGCACCAAGATGAGGAGTTATAGAAGGTGCAGTTGAGAGCACAAGCAGATGTGCCTCAGAATTACAGAATATTAGGGGTTGGAGGGGACCTCTGGAGATCATCTGGTCCAACCCTCCTGCTCCAGCAGCTCACCCAGAGCAGGGTGCCCAGGATCCCATCCAGGCCCCTTTGGAATCTCTCCAGAGAAGGAGACTCCACAACCTCTCCGGGCAGCCTGGGCCAGGCTCCACCCTCACACCAAACAAGGTTCTCCTCCTGCTCACGTGGAACCTCCTGGGTTCCAGTTGGTGCCTGGTGCCCCTTGTCCTGTCCCTGGGCACCACTGACAAGAGTCTGGCCCCATCCTCTTGCCCCCTGCCCTTTAGCTATTGATCAGCATTGATCAGATCTCTGAGTCTTCTCCAGCTTACCAGCCCCAGGGCCCTCAGCCTTTCCTGGGCACAGAGATGCTCCAGTACCCCCAGCATCTCCACAGTCTCCACTAGACTCTCTCTGGTAGTTCATTGTCTCTCAAACTAGGGAGCCCAGCACTGGACACAATCCTCCAGATGAGGCCTCACTAGGGCAGAGTAAAGGGTGAGGAGGACCTGATCCACCTGGAGGCAGGCAAAGAGGACAGGGGTCCTGTGAGGAACCACCACTGCTCAGCACTTTCCTGCCTTGCACAGCAGCTCCTGAGAGCAGCAGCAGTGTCTGCACCTAACGGGTGTGAGCACAAACACTGCATGTCGTACCAGCAGCGTGTGACGGTGGGGACACAGCACCTGCTGCCCTTCCACAGACAAGGTCTCTCAGGGGTGGCATCCAACGCCCAGCTCACTGCACACTTTGGCACTGACAGGATAATCCCGCTCCAAGAACAGTGAGATCTTGTCATCACACCACAAAACTGAGGTACTTGGCACGATTAAACTCACTGCCTTTCTCCTCTCCTCTTTCCACCTGGAACTAGCAGTACCTTAGAGCTCTGGTTCCCTCAAGAAGATGCTGAGGAATAGGCACCATCCACTCGGGAAGATGAGGCACAAGAGCATGTTTTGCCAGGTTGCTTTTCTGCAAGCACAGAGAACAAAATGCAAACTTTTCAGCCCTGGACCAAACAACACGTGATATCCCGTCCCCTGTCAACTTCTGCCTGCCCCCTGCCTCTGCTGAACCAGCTGGCTGGACAAAGAGATGGGCTTATTCCCAGTTCCCCAGCACTGACTCAGTGTGACAGTGCAGCAGAGAGATGACACCAGGGCAGAGCTGTCACTGTGGGCAGTGCTGGTACCTGCTGTCCGTGAGCCGGGCTGGGCTGAGTCAGAGCACTCGCCACTTTGACTCTTCCCAGGGGCTTTGCCTCCTTTACCCTTTTTCTCATTGCCTGCTTTTTGGAGGTCAGACTGGTTTTCTCTTGTTTAGTCAGAAAAACTGGCTTGGAGAGGATCCAGGAATGACAAAATGCTGATCAATAGCTAAAGGGCGGTGTACATGACAGTCAGATTCACACACTTACAGCCAGGACTGCGCCAGACTGTCCCCTTTGGTCAGTCTGTGACGTGTGCTCCCTCACTGCTCCTCTCTCAACACCATCATCTCAAGCTGCACCTCCCAGCTGAGCACCTGGAGCCCTGTGAGATGAACCTGGCCCGAGCCACTGATGCTGTTTGCCTTGCAGCCTGACCGCCTGCGGGACGAGGAGATCACGGAGCTGGAGGAGCACCTCAAGAGCCTCATGGTGCACCAGAGCAGCAATGACAACATGGCCGTAAGAGACTGCGTGGCTCTGAACCCATCTCTGCCTCACCCTCCTCAAGGCAGCTCCCTCTCACAACTCACCTTCACCTTTCAGGGACAAGAGTTTGGTGAGTAGCCAGAACTGACCAGGAGAGCCCTTGCTCTTCCTCACAAAGCCCAAGAGGGAGGATCAATGTGACCATGTATTGGGGTCTCCCTCAGATAAATCAAGGATTTCCCAGCATCCCATAAGGAAGGAATTACAGTAGTCCTAAGATACTGCCCCACTGCTTCAGGTCAGGCCTCAACCTGCTTTCTGGGGTGGCACAGAACCAGATCCTTCACAGTCTGTGTCCCTTCCAGGTTCCTCACATTTAAAAACCGTGTAATACTGAGAAGAACAACACAGAGCAGTTTTCTTGTCCTCCCTTCCTTTGGTGGAGGTCAGCAGTGAGGCTCCCTCCAGCTGAGTGTCCCTTTCCAGTGGAGGAGGAGCTGTCAGAGTGCACATGGTGGGGTGGTCCCTTCAGCGTCACTGCTCCAAGCTCTCCGTGTGCCCTGGTGTTAGGACAACAGAGGACAACAGAGCAGCTCTGCAGCAGTTTGATAACGTGCTGTGGGTGCTGAACAGACCCCCTGCTCCACACAATAGTGAGTGAACCTGGGAGGGGCCCAGCCGTGAACCCTCTGTCCCTTTCAGCCAACAGAACACTCACACCAGATGACCACCAGAAGTTCGCCAAGCTGGTGTCCAAGAAGTGGAAGCAAGTGGGTCGCTCTCTGCAGAAGACCTGCCGGGCCCTGCGTGATCCTGTCATTGACAACCTGGCCCTGGAGTACGACCGGGAGGGACTGTATGAACAAGCCTACCAGCTGCTCCTCAGGTTTATCCAGTCGGAGGGCAAGAAGGCCACGATAGCACGGCTGATCCCAGCCCTGGAAGAGAACGGTCTCATCAGCTTGGCCGAGGAGCTCTTGGGCCTCCATTCCAACGAGGACTGCTCCTAGAGCCCAAAGGGTGGTGGCATCACTAAGGGCTTCTTGCTTTAGCTAGTGTATGGGACTGCTGCCAGTGTCTGGGGATGGGAAGTCCTGGAAAGCACCGCAGGTTTCCATGCAGGTGGGAATCCCAGGGGAGAGGTTCTGTGCTCGCAGAAGCCAGCAGGGACCTCTGACATCCCTTATTTCATTCTGTTTCCAGAAGGCAACTTCCCATGAACTGGTGAGAGGAGCTGTCAGAGACTTCCTCCAGGGCTGGAATGTCAGAGCCAAGCAGCCAGACACTGGGAGAGCCCTGGGGGAGGGTGGGGAAGAGAACAGCAAGGAGGGCACCTCAGAGGAATTCCCTGGGAAGCAGACAATGCCACTGCTGCTCAGGCTGTGGCTCAGGCCATCACTCGGAGAGCTGCAATGTATTTTTTATATTCAAGACATTTATGCCCTCAGGCATGACATCAAGCAAAGAGGGGAAATTAAGGAAAAGTCAAGTTTATATTCTTTTTCTTCAGACAAAGAAGTGCGTCTGTCCTGCTCTACTCTAGCATAGCTCCTTGCCACCTCTCACCACACGGGACAGGCATAATCCTCCACAGGGCACAAGATTGCTGCTGGAGAACTAATTTCAGGCCCTGAACAAGCAATATGGACAAACACAAAATCAGAGAACGATTCCCAACCTTTTCTGCACCATGGTGGACAATAATACGTTGACTACATCGTGCTCAGCTCTTTCCCACCACCCCCAAGGACCCTGCAAAGCAAAGCAGAGTGCTGGAAGGGAAACAGTCTCCTCACCAGCCATCACCTGTGGAGCATGGGCTGGAACCTCTGCTCTGAGGGGTGTCACAGCATCAGGTACCACCCTGACCCCAGCCCACAGAGCTGAGCAGTCACCTCTGACCAGCTGGACACTAGTGCCTTCACATCACCCACCCTTGGCTGCTGGGCTTGCTGGAGAGGATGCTCAGGCCATCGTGTCTCAGGAGGGTCGGGGTCTGCACAGAGCCCTTCCCTGGCACTGCTGTCACTGTGTGACAATCGGGTGTCACCTGCTGTGCCTGGACTCACCTGCCCCGATTTTGAGGGTAAAAATGCCTTAAAAGACAAAGCCCCAAACTCTCAGTCCCAGTGGGAGAAGGTGACTGTCTCCTGACTGCAACAAAGGTGTAAACCTCTGCCCACAACAAAGCACAAGCAACAAGCACCTGGCATGACACGGGTCCCATGGAGCACAACAGCTCGATTACTTTTGACACATTCCCAGTGCTTTCCTGCTGTGTTTTTCTTACCCTTTTCCATGAATTCTGTGCCCTTCCCATCCATGGGAATAGCCAGTGAGCCTGAGGAATTATTTCAGAGGTAGAGGGTGGCTCTGCCAGCACACAACCCTGCTGTGTACACACACTGGGCTGCTGGTGGGACCAGCTTCAGACAGGCAAGCCCTGGTGGCCTCTTAAACCACAACTCGCATCTGAACCCTTCCCTGGAGTCAAAGCCATAATCCAGGAAGGAGGAACACAACCCTGGATTCAGTGTGGGCTCAGACCTGAGCTGCTCCTGGGACTGGTGCTGCTCCCTTAGCTTCTCTCAGAACCATGTGTGCTGCCAGCTCTTTTCTTCCTCAGGCCAACATCAAACCCAGCAACACTCCCCCAGCCTACCTTCAGCTTTTATCCTTCATCTGGGTGCTCTTCTCCATCTCGAGTCAGCCAAGGGGAACCCACCACTGAGAGAGCTCAGCAAGTGACCCCAACAGCAACTCTCTTCCAACTGAGCAGCTCCTTGTTGCTTCCCATAGACTGGTCGGTTCCTGGTTGATCTATCTCTAGCCTCGCCCACCACCCCAACCATGATCACCTGGGGGCAGTTGGGGCCTCACAGGTGGGCCAGGCTCTGTCTCTGGGGCCTGAAAGCTCCTGGGGAACAAGACACACTGCTGGGCTGGGACTCATCCATAGGTCAACCCCAACTCAGGGCCCACAGCCCAGCCCCAGCTCTTCACCATGCTGTGAGCATCAGCCAGCTGAAGACCTGGATGGCCAGGATTCGGGTGGCCACCTTTGACCTCGTTGGGATCCACATGCCTCACCTGAGCTGAGCATCGTGTTCCTCAGTGTAACCCTGAGCAACCTGGCTTCTTTCTGCAGGTTTTGAACCCCCAGGGGCACGTACACAGCGTGGAAAGGAGATGGAGGGGGTTAAAGATAGGAAGAACGTTTCCAGGGTGTGAGTGAATCCATTTCCATCTTGCCCTGAGCTCCAAAGGAAGCAGGACTTTGTGCAGGCTCTATCTCTGCAAAGACTTTGGCTCTGTGGCATTTTATTGAGCCATCCTACGCCAGTCTCCTGCAGTCTCATCTCCCCTGTTCCTGCTCCGTGTCCTGTCCTTCCCCAGCACGCTCCCCAGAAGGAAGCATGGCAATGCTGGTGTTAGTTTAGGCTGCTGTGGAACCATACCTCAAAGCATTTAGCTTTCCTGCCAGATCCCAGCTGGGAGCTCTCTTTGGCGACAGCCCACACAGCAAAGAGTATTTAAAAAAGTTTAAAAATCATCAGAAACTTGAAAATCACTTTTAACAGCACGAGGGTTTGCTCTTGGTTTTGCTGGAATGATTGTTGTAGAAAATGGAGCTAGATGCATAGCCCACTCTCTCATGTGTCCTGAGTATTTCTGAGCTCTCAGAGCAGCTGTTTGTGCACAGCTTTCATACCCAGTTAGGAGGCAGCCGCTCTGTGGTGAGAACTGCTGGCTCCTATAGCATCTATTAACGCTCAAAAGGAGAAAGGCTTATTATTCACATCTACTTCAAGTCCAGAAATCTCCTCTGCTGTTCTCACTGTACTGCAGAGGACTAAGCATGGACACTTTCTTCCTTAATGCAAACCTTGTGCATTTTATTCCTCTGCCAGCAGCTGGAATGTGTGTTTGCTCTTACTCACCCATTCCCCCTCAAAAGGGCCATTAAGTGCTGGAGCTCCTGGCAACTTTTCTGGAATATCATCATCTTTAACAGCATTCACAGGTGCCTTCATTGCAGAGACTCGAAGGAAAAGGGTTTTCCAGTGATATTCCGTGGTGGAGTCATCTTGAGCACATGGCAAGAGCTGTTCCATACCTTCTTTTCCATGATGGGTCATCATCATCATCGTCAGTAGATGCAATAAAAACTCGGGTCTGGTCTCAAGTGGACTCCTTCCTGCTAAGAGGGGAGGGTTTTAGTGTTATCTGTCACAGAGACAATTTTCACAGCAGCCTTAGAAAGAAATAGCTCAACCGGACAGTGAGTAAAGGGTGTGATTTGCACTGATCTGGCACTTGGCTGGGGCTCGACTCTGAATTTACTCCTGGTTTACGCAGGAGGTTCTACAGCAGTTTTACACCAGTGTCAAAGACAAGGGAATTCACATCACGCAGGGAAGGAGGAAGAACCATTAGCAGAGATGTGCTGAAGGAGTCAGAGGCACATCTTCACCCCGAGAGCGAGGAAGGAGCTGGATGCTGGGGGTACCTGCTGATACGTCCCAAATTCAGTGCTGTGGGCCAGACCAAGGGCTACAAGGAGCACCCCTGGTGATTGCTTTCTTCCTTGCTTGTGCAAAGTTAGTTGCTCACATACTGCACCTGCTCAGATGCCAGACATGCAACTACTCCTTACTGCTATTTATACTGGTTAGCTCATGTCTAGTGTGTGAGATAAGCTGGTGAATTTGGCTTTAACCCATCACAGCTCCTCTATGGATTGAGAAATGTCTAAAAAACCCCAAACATTTTCAGGGGGGTGGTGGCGGCTCAGAATCAAACATGCAGCAAATAAAGATGCTAATCAGTTATATACCAAAAAAAAATAAATAGACAAAATATAAAACAAACAGCAGAAACCAGCCAGAACACACATACAGGAGGGATCCAAGAGGGCTTTTTTGTGGTACAGATTGTTTTTGTAGTTTCAGCAATGCTTCAGACTCCTTTTGGTCTGCCAGGAGGAATAAAAGATCCATCCAAAGAAGGATCTGAATGATTTGTTTTGGCATAGCTGAGCTACAGTGTTCAAACGGATCATAACACAGAGGAGGGTGGAAGTTGAAATGCTCCCCAGATACAACTTGATGTGAAGCATCTGATGGAAGTAAACCTGAGAGTATACCCTGATATAAAATGGCAACAACGGAAAATATCAAGCTGTCCTGGAGGGCAGAGGCAGTGAAAGGCCAACATTAACCCTCTTGCAATCACAGAATGGTTTGGGTTGGAAGAGGCTTTAAAGATCAAGTTCCAACCCGCTGCCCAGCGGGGTTAGAAAACCACCAGAGATTAATTCACCTGCAGAAGATGAGGAGGCACCACCACAGCAGACAGGGAAGGTGCTTCAGTTCTCACACACCACAACTCTTACGGTGGAGCAGCCTGTCAGGGGAAAACAGCCTTTGACTCACAAATAAAGGAAGGGTTCCGCATTACTGATCAGGAGCACTTACAAATCACAAGCCAGGCCTCAAAGAAATCATAACATTTTCCTCCAGTTTTTCACAGCAAGTCAAATTCAAAATGAACACCGACAGCTCCCAGCAGTGCTTTCCAGGTCTCCAGTCCCCACCACTGAAGAGATGGATATCTGCATTATTTTTAATGTCTCAGCACTGCACCTTACAGAGCTGTATGAAAAACTCCAAGTAAAGCAGTTTGCTGGAGTTTCAAAGCTGGGAAAAACCGTATCCTTTTCAAAATCTGGGGGAAGCTGAGGCATGAAGCAGGATATACTCTGCATCACTGACAAGATACAGAAAACTCAAAGCCAAAAAACCACGTAGGCTCATAGCTGATGGAAGCTGCTGGTTGTCTTCATCAGTGCTTGGTGTGGACACTGCTCCGGGCACAAAGTTCTCTTCCCACTGTGAGGAAGTTGTGGGGTCTTCCTTTCCTGCTGATTGTGCCATTCATTTCCAAATCTGGTTCAGCACCGAGGAGCCATCCTGCTGCCCGGGTCACCGTGTCACCTCCCCTCTGTGGTTTCCAAAGGTACCTTAAAGCCACCTCCAAGTCTCACCCCAGCAGCCGCCGGCAGCCTCTGAAACCAGCAGTGAGCACGTGCAGCAATGAGGAGCCTCAGGTTCACTTCAGCTGAGAATTCTGGTGTGGCCGTGGTGTACACCTTAAACCAGGGAGTACTGGAGTGCGAGTCAGGGGTTTCTTCAGTCTAACCCACATACTGGAGTGGGTGTGTGAAATGGGCGAGATACAGCAGGGCAAAGGTCTGGCCGTTTCTCTTCTGTACAGAGACAGCTCAAACGGAGGCAATTTAAGGCCTAGAGTCAAAAATTGTGGGTTTTGTCTTCTCTTAAAGCCACTGAAGGTATTTAGCCATACACGTCTAACTGAATCCCTAGGAGATGTGTGGTTAAGTCCCTTAGTCATCAGTGGAAAAAATCCCTTGCTGACCTCCTCATTCCAAATTCCCGTGATAATTCAGCATCAGATCTGGATCAGCCATCTACAGCTCTGGGCTGCAAGGCCATGTACACTCAGGTCTAGGACATTCCACCTCCAGGGAACTGTCTGTTTTAGAAAAAAAAAAAAAATGAAAAAAAGCACTTTGGTCTATTTTTTCTCAATTCTTTTTTGTAAATAAATATATACTTTTGGTGAAATGTGCCTTAGAGACTTTCATTAAACACTTACCGCAGCAGTAGGAAAGGGGTTCCCTGAAGTTCTGGCTGTCACCAGCTCTCAGGCTGACACCTGGCAGAGCTCCCCATGTCCCTTTCAGTGCCATTATGGATCTGGGACTCCTCCAAGGCCATGTCATTGCTGTAATGATAGAATTGTCATAGAATGGTTTGGGTTGGAAGGGATCTTAAAGATCATCTCGTTCCAACCCCCATGGCAGGGACACCTCCCACCAGACCAGGTTGCTCACAGCCCCATCCAGTCTGGTTTTGAAGACCTCCAGGGATGGGCAGTGCCTCACTATTGCTGAGCTCCTCACAAGGCTGCCTGCCCCATAGGGGGGAGCCAAGGGGTTTGGATGTTAAATCTCCAGCAGCTTTGCACAGGAAGCCGCTGGCTGACCCCACAGCTGAACCCAGGGAAATTCCTTTTGCCATGAACTCGAGCAGAGCAGTGTCTCACCCTGAATCACTTAAATCTCAGACAATGCTTGAAAATCACAAGATCAGCCCCTTCCTTACCACAAAGCTGTGTTCCCAACCACAGGGCTGGATGCCTGCAGGAGTACAGTGACGGGGAGGGGGCTCTGCCCTGTGGTGAGGGGAAGGACATTGGGCATACGGCTCACTTAAAACCATGTGCCAACCACCCACCTGGGGTCACAGGACTGACCTACCAAAGAGGGACAACGAGATCACTGACCCAGACTTGTAAGGCAGTGACATGCCGTGGGACAGACCAAGGGCACCTTAGCTGGCGGTGAGGAGGAGGGTGCAGGAATAAGGTACGGGTGAGACAACCACCAAGCAGAAGCACCTATGGAGAAAACTCCCCCAGCTCCCTGCAGGGCTCTCCAAGCCACAGCAGCCACAAGGGCACCACACTGCAACAAACACCGCTGGTTTCACTCTCACCCCAGGAGAGCAAGCAAAAAGGGTGGTAGGTCCCAAAACCCGGGTGGGAGGACAGAGTGGAAATACCTGCTGAGTCCCTGATGGTTTGGGGCAGTGGTCCCTGGCGCTCCGCAGCCAAAGGTGGACACACTGGTCTGGTCTTCGCCTCTGCGACCATCATCTGCCTCCTCACAGAGGCGGGACGAAGAACAGCCTGGGGCTGCTGCTGTGAAGAAGGAAGATAAAGGTACCTTGGGTTGGCACAGGGAAAGAGTGAAGCTCAGTCACGTTTATGGCCAAGGTTCCTGATCAGCTGCACTGCCCTGCTGTGTTTCAGACAGCTGCAGATCATGAGGAAAGCCTGGAGCACCTGGACCCAGGGCCCGAGGCTTGCTCAGCAGGAACCGGTCCATGTGACAGCTTTTCACAGCAGCACTGTGTTCCATAAAGCAAAGCATTTGAGCCGAAATGAAAAACAGATCAAAAAAGCATAGACACCTACAAAAAAACATTTGTCATTAAGTTTAAAAAACAGCTGTGTGTTTATAAACAATCGGGTGTTTGTGTAAACAACCGAGTAGATCAACTCCTGCTTTTATGACAAGTTCCCCGTAAAGCAAGAGCTTTGCACACAAAAGGGGCCGTGGTCTGGGCACTCTCCAGACCCTCGGTCTCTGTGAGAGGAACAAGGGTCGTTGCTTCCATTGCAGAGACGAAGAAACTGCCCCAGAGGTGGGGAATGCCAGGGCTGCAGCCAGCAGGGATGGCAACTTAGACATGGCTCCAAATGGTTTGGGTTTGAAGTAATTCAAATCAAATGGAAAAAAAAGTGGGTGTTTGATTTCTTTGTTTGTTAGTTTAACGTTTCGGGAGGCTTGGGAAGGACCCTCACATCTGTCTTCAGCCTCCGCACTGGTCAGCTCCCGCCTCCTCCCATCAGCTCCCAACCAGAGGAAGAGAAAACAGCTCCCAAGGGGATTTTCCTTCTGAGCTGAAACTTCTAGTTCTCCATTTTTAATCTTGAGCCTTTGCAGATGCAAAGTAAATTATCACAAGGGATTTAAAGAAAGGCCAAATCATAAAAACACCCAGAAAAATTCAAACGTTACCTATAGAAAAAAGTTACAATAAGAATAGCCTCTGTTGTGGTTACTTTTAACGGGTGAACCAGCAGCCCTGGTGGATGTCCCCACGCCGGCCACACACGCAGGCCCTCGACCCTCCATCCCCGCCCTGTCCCGGGGGCGTGGGGGGCAGCGGGACCGGGCTCCCTGGCGCTGGAGCCCATCCGCGCTCCCCGGCCGGCCCAGCCATCACGTGGCAGGCGTTGGACGCCGACCCAGCTCCTTCCTTCTCCTGCAGTGGCTGCTGCTCCTTCCACCGCGCTCAGCCGGCGAGCGGGGAGCTCAGCACCTCCTCTGGGCCCCCACCAGCACCCCTCCCTCGGCGGGCACGGGAGGGGGGAGCTCCGCTGGCTCCCAGCATGAGGAGGGCCCGGGGCGCGGGCGGGCGAGCGGGGGCTGCGCTGCCCGGGGAGGGTTCCCCCGGTGTGGCTGGAAGGCTGAGGAATGTCTCGGGGTAACCACCTCCAGATGTGCCTGCCTGGCAGCCGGGGCTCACCAGGGGACACGGGACCAGCGCTGCCACATGGGATGTGAGTATCTGTTCTATGCGTTGGGTTGGGGTGGGCTGGGGGGAGACAGGCAGCNTTCTGCCTTGCTGCTCCTGCAGTGTCCTTACGTGCAGGACCCGAACTGTGATGGTTAATGTGCAGCCAGGCTCTGCACCCGCAGCCTCCAGCCCTGCTACGTCTGCTTCACTCTTTGCTTCCCAGAGAACTTTCTTTGAGTGGTTTGGGTTGTTTTTACAGGAAAAAGAAAAGAATTTGGGGCTTCTGCCTCCAGAGATGGGGTTTCCTCCCAGCCACAAACATGTTCCAGCGGTGGCATGTTACATTTACAAGCCACTACTGGGCAGTAAAAGGACGTGACTCTTCCCCCCATGTTACACTGTTGTATGCTGTGAGCCAAACATGGGAATTTTCAGGCTCTCTAGTGAGCAAAGAGAGGAAGAAAAAAAAATCAGTCCCAGTGAAATGGGCCGTATCATATTTTTTAACAGCTTTTGGGCAGATTCTGCATTGGGTATCCTCCTGAAATCAGTGGGGCAGGTCAGCAGGCACTCCCCTCTCCCGTCCGGGTCTGGGTGTAACAGCACATCCATGCTAAGGCTCTGAAACTGGGGGGGCACATTGGCCAGGTCGGATCAGGGGAGGGTCTGGGGGCTGAGGAAGCAGCAAGTGCTGCAGCCGGGGGAGGGCAGGGAAAGGAGGGTGGTTATTTCCGTGGGGCTGTTTCTTACCCCTCCAGGAGCCTGGCAAAGCTTTATCCATTCCCCCTGGCCCCAGGAGGAGAGTGTTTGCAAAAGGGCAGGTTCCTCGCCCCGCACTTGGCTCCTCCAGGAGGGGCCTGTCTCCCTGCAGTGCTCAGTGTGTGAGCTGAGCTGCTGAGCTCTCTGTAATTCTGAAAATCAAACCATCTACATGCAAGACTGCATCTGGATTTGGGAGAGTATCTCTGGAGGCTGCTAAGCTTGCAGAGGATAACTGCCCATTACCTTCTCCTACCTTGCGGGCAGCTGGATGCTCTCCTTAGAGACACGGTGCTGCGCTCAGGAGGAGCTGGAGTTTTCCCTGTTTGCTGAAGTTTTCCCCATTTGCTGGAGTTTCCCCCATTTCCCCCATGGGGCACGCCATGGCGAAAGGGCCAGGAAAACATCCTGCTCTGCTTAAACACAGCAGAGCTGCAGTCCCCAGACCGTGCCACGTGTACGCCAGTGACTTACCACAGGGCAGCAGGGTGGTGGGAGGAGCGGTGCTGGCAGCTGGTGATTCCTGGGGGTCATGGGGATGGTCGTGCAGGTTGTGACCTGCCCAGGGTCACCAGGGCTCCCGGGCACAGCTGCCGCTGCCTTCTGCTGTGGTACCATGCGATTCCCACCGGGAATGGTGCGAGATCCTCTCTGGGATCCCTGTGTGTGAGAGCAGTCAGCTTAGCATCCATCTCCAGCTTGTGCACAGCAGCTCGCCAGCTTCTGGGAGTTTGAGTTTACTTAAAAGCTTCACTAACTGGGGTGAAACTTAAAAGGACACAACTACAGGAGCTCTTTGCAAGCAGTTGTTTAAGGTGTGACTGGCATTGCACAGTGCGAGAAAACGGGACCAGCTGGGAAGCTGATGAAACCACATACTTGAGGATGGGGCAAGCAGAGAGATAAATAAGGCCCCCTGTCCTGTCACAGCATGGATCTCATCCATTCCTTAGTGCTGGCCTGAAAAGTGGCTCTGACAGGGAAGTTGGAAACAGTCTTTGGAGCAGGACCTGCATTTTTGTTACCTGCTTGTACAATGTTTCAGCCAACAGAGCTTCTGCCTCCAGGTGCTGCAGCACAAGCAACAGCAGTGGTGACACCGTGCTGGTGACACTGTGCTGGTGACAGGACACAGGGGCCAAGGCACCCCTGTGACAGTGGCACCGGCCAGCAGTGTCCGAGCACTGCCAGCCTCTGCCCCTCTGCACTCAGCTCCCTTGGCTCTGGCTCTTGATCCCGACTCCTGGGACAGCTCTCCAGCCACTCAGCTAATTAAACCCTACGGCCTGTTCTCAGTTTGTTTATAGACTTCAAAAGCTTCCAAGCAGCTGAATGAGGATGGGCTCTTTTTTCTGGTGAGGCAGCTTAGCAATTGTTTTGGTTACTTCATTTTTCTGGGGCTCTGCACTAACCAAGGTGCCAAAGGGTGTATCTTGTACTTCAGCCTGCCCTGCACTTCTAGTCAAGCTGATCAAACCGTTCAGCATCACTCTGTAACCCTGCAGCTCCAAATGGAAACCTCTTCACAAACACCCTGTAATGCACAGAGGAGTTGTCCTCCGTCAGTTTCAATGAAGTTATTGACTTTGCTTGGAAAGGGGAAAATAAACATCGAAACCGAAAAAGAACCATGAAAGAGAGCTTCTTCCCCTGCTCCACAGACACGGCTATTTCTTCCCTTTAAACACCAGAACCAGCTCAAACTGTTAAACCTGAGTTTTTCCATTCACGGTTTTGTACTTGGGGCAGAACAAACCCAGCCCTGGAAGCTGACACGTTCCCCTCTGGGTGCCCCAAAGACACCCAAGTGATGCAAAATGAAGACGAGGTTTTGCCTGTACAAGACCCATAACGAGATAAATCTCCTGAGAGTTTGGAGCCTTTGCCTTAGCTCTTCACATCAGGTTTGTGCACAGGGGTAAGGGGAGGACAGCAGCCCAGCGTGGCTTGAAGAGAGCAAAACAAGTGGTCCCCACACAAAACAGAGTGCTGCTCGTGTCTGCCTGTTCCACAGAGCATTTAACCTGAACTGGCGTGAACACAGAAGTCAAACACTCTCCCAACCCTTGAGGCCTCAGAGGATGGGACCACGCAAGAGTGGGAAGGAAGATATAGTCACCTCTGAATGCACAAGTGCACAGACCTTCCTGCTGCAGGCTCAGCTCCCAGCACTGGGTGTCACAACCTGACTCTGCTCGTGAAATGTCTTCAGCCAACACGAAATGGAAGCAACCACCCAAAACCTCAAGCACTGCTTCAAAGCACCCCACCACCTACAGCTTTCCATGTTCCCCCGAGGACTGCAGAAAACTCAGCAGACCCACCAGGACTGGATGTCCAGCACTTTTCTTCAGCTCGTTTTACGGAGAAACAGATAAGATATCTAGATGACCTTTAAAGGTCCCTTCCAACCCAAACCATCCCATAATTCTACGATGAGCAACCACAGCCCCACACCTTGTGTGGCTCACACGTCTGCAGCCCCTCCATTGCCCAACCCAGACCTACCAGTGGCAGCCCCAGCTTCAGAAGCCAGGAGAGGAGCTGGAGCTGGGGAGGCAGGAGGGAGCTGGAAGCACTTCACATGCAGCAGAGCAGCAGGTTGTTCTGGGGACAGCCCACAGCCTTGCTTGGGATGGCCAGATGCTCCTGTTAGCTGGGGTGAGCATGCAGTAGAGCTCGTTGCTGGGGTTCATACCCTCCTGTCTGGTGTACCACATTTCCAGCTTGCCTCTCTACTGCAGCTGCTCGTCCTGAGGCTGGGTTGGTTGAATAACCGCTCTTCAAGGCACGAAGCAACAGGCCAGAATCTCCAAGGCTTTTCTGGACAGCATCCAGAGGCTTTTCCCCACCTGGGCCCATGTGAGCAGAAGTGCCAAGTGATGGAGGCGCGATGGCTGCTGCAAGAGAAGGACATTTCCAGGATGAGCTCAAGGCTTCACGTCATTCAGCTGGGAAGACTAGCAACTTAACAAACTTCAAATCATCATTTAACTGCTTTTATTGCAGCACTCCCTGGCCACGTTTCAGAATCCTCTTCTCAAGTAAATGAGAAGCAGGCGGAGGACTGGGCCCTCTGCCCGAGCGTGCAGCAGGGCAGGTCATTCCCTGCCTGGATGCTCACGGGGTGCCATGCCCGGCTCTGGCCACTTCCAGCTTTCCAGCATGTTGCTGCTTCTCTGGCTGCGCAGGCTGTGCACCCCTCAGTCCTTCCAGCACGTTCCCTATGGACAGGCTCCCCATGTTTCCCTGCTCCCTATGGACAGGCTCCCCATGTTTCCACCTCATGGGTAAGGGACCTCTCAGCCTCTTCCTACAGCCCAGCTCAGCCCTCTGACGTGGCCGGTGCTTGCAGCCCAGCACACGATGCTCCTGGCCTTCCCCGGGACCCTTCCTGTGGGGTCCCACCAGTGGCACAAACGGCACCATCCCATTCAGACCAGCTGGAGCTGAGCTCCAGATCCCTGCTGTAGGATCCCCGGGTAGCCCACACAAAGTGAGCTGACACAAAAAGGGACAACTGCCCGCTTCTCCAAGCTTGGGTGATGCAGGATGATGCAGCCCTGGCAGCTAAGCCCATGTTCTCGAGGCACCAAGGGATGCAGCTGTTCCATAAGCCCAGCTCCGTTCCCCAGGCTGCGTGGAGATCTCCCACGGTGGCACACAGAGCAGAGGTGTGTCCACCTTGGACGTGGACATGCCATGAGGTGTGCTGAGAAACGCTCTGCTCACATCACTTTCGTTTGGCATCCAGTATTTTCTGCTCGCTTTGATAGCTCTGTAATTTTTTATTTTTTCTCCTTCTCCCTGGTGTTGAGGTGGATGAATAATCTTCTTGGCTGTAGGACACAGCAGAGTGTCTGCCAGAGCCATCAACCCCTCTGCATTCAGGAACAGGACAGCTTTTCCCACACTAACACCCACAGATAGAGCTCACATCTGTATGACAAGCGAGGGCATTTCCTTCAAAAGGAGGAAATGTCTATCGAAGACTGGAAAACCCACATAATTTGATCAAAGATCCACTTCAAGGGCTGGCAACTTCTTTTGAAAACTAGATGCCTGTATTCAGCACTGAACTGTTTTATTTCAGCATGAAATTTGCTATGTTGGATTTCTTTTCTTTCAATAAATGAAAACACAGAAGAAAAATCCAGGCTATCAGCCCAGGCTTGTAACAATTGAGGGTTTTTCTTGGCCTTTTCACGGGTGGTTACTGCCAGATTCCGAGACACGGGCAGGATAAATCTGTAAGTCATGGAAATTACGAGTTTCATGACACACACGTTTTATTCCAAACCCTCGCCGATAAAATTAAACACAGGAAAGAGCCAGGACTTTCATCCAGCTCCTTAATTACCATCTGGAGCCTGGAGCTGAAAGAAGATCAAACTTTAGCATAGAAAAGGAAGAAAAAGTTGCTATTATAGTGGGGAAAGAGATGAGACTTTATGAAGAGCTGGAGTGGAGATACACAAACATCCCAATGCTGTCAGGATCCATCCCATCGAGGGGCTCCAACATCTCCCACTCACATCAGAGACTGCACAAAGCCAAGCAGCACCTCAGTAAAGCCCATCCCATCACAACAGCAGGAGCAGAACCACCTCAATTTTAGTTCTAATGAGCTTTCTGAGACAGTCTCAACAGCACCCAGCAAAAATTCTTCCTCATGATGGGCGGAGGAGGGACAGACTCTCTCCCCTCAGCAAATCCAGCTCAGTGGCATGGCCAGGGGGCAGTGGAGCCATCGTTTCAATATCCCCAGAGCTTCTGGGAGATCATTGGAGGCGATGTGAGGGAAAGCCTGCTGGGAACTGTGTCTGACAGAGAAGGGAAGGTTTCACACCTGCAGAGCACTGCAGCCAGGACTGGCCAAGGGCAATTCACACACAAGGGTTGTAAAATGCAAGCCAACCTCTTACCTGCAGTAGTAGGGACTGTTTCATGGGGTGAAAAGAGTCATGAGCCAAGTCACGTGGCAGACAGAACACAAACAGAAAACAGCTTCTGATTATGAGCATTTTAACAACAGCTTACGAGAGAGCAGAGAAAATCCTGCAATCCTGCTGTTCTTATTAGAGCTATGCTGGTTACAACATCGGGCTGGCCTAGGAGAGAAGTGAAAGGTACAGTAAAAAAAGCCAACAAACAGATAAAATCCCAGCAAACTCCATGAGAGGCTGGAGAAGGGGGGCCTGAGGAAAAGAATCTGGCCACCAGGACAAGGAGGAGGTGATTCTGGACCCAGTGGGAGCACAGAGAGATCTGCACACCACACATGGAGAAGCCACTCACTAAAATGCAGTTTTCAGTAATACTGGACACAAAGCAGATGAGGTCAGTAAATATTTTGGAGCTGCACTTGGGAATAAGACAACAGCTGCTATATGATGATGAAATACATTTCAGATGGAAATCCAGTTAACCAGTAACAAAAAAGCAAGATATTTTAAAATTCTGAGGTCCAAGTAATTTGCATCCAGGAATGTTAAAGGGGCCAGCCAAGAAATCAACTCGTTTATTAATTGTGCTTTCTCCCAGGTCTGTTCTCACAGCCTGGGCCAGCTTGACAACCCTTTCAGGGAGGGTGTTTTTCCCCAATGTCCAACCTAAACTTCTGCTGGTGCAACTAGAGGCCCTTTCCTCTTGTCCTGTCACTTGTTCCTTGGGAGAAGAGCCTGATCCCACCTGCGTCCAACCTCCTTGCAGGGACTTGTCCAGAGCCAGAAGGTCTCCCCTGAGCCTCCTTTGCTGCAGGCTCAACCCCCCCAGCTCCCTCAGCTGCTCCTCACCACACACTCCTGCTCTAGACCCTTCCCCAGCTTTGTTGCCCTTCTCTGGACACGCTCCAGCCCCTCAAGTTCCTTCTGTGAGTCAGGGGCCCAAAACTGACCCCAGGATTCAAGGGGCAACCTCCCTAGTGCCCAGTCCAGGGGGACAAACCCTGCCCTGGTCCTGCTGGCCACACCGGTGCTGATCCAAGCCAGGATGCTGGTGGCTTCTTGGTTCAACTCCATTGTTGAGTGACTGGAAACAGTGGTGATGGGAGGAGCTGCCTCTGCTGCAGCTGCAGACACTTGACCAGCTCTTCCCCTGAGCTATGGTTAGATGCTGCTTTCTGCCTTCTTACTGCTCTCCCATCATTTTTATTTCTGTTATTGTTATTTGCAGTTGAAGAACTGATCGATTGAGACAGAAGATCTCCGGGAAAAGAGTAAGTGAGGAATTAAATCTTGTATTTCAAAAGGCAGCCCCATCTCACACTCAGATAAAACATTCCCAGCACCAGGCTCTGCCTTGCTCTGTGGATTGGGATTTATTTGCCCACCTCTTGCTTACCGGTCAGGGTGATTTGGCAGAGGCAAAACACTCGTGTCCCTTCTAACCTTATTGATGGAAGTCACTTATAATGGTTTAATATTTTATAATAATGGCAGCAAAAAGGCCCTATGTGCATTCAAGAGTGTGCCTTAATGTATTCACGTGGAAGGCAGAAGTCACAGGTGGTTTCCAAGAGCTGGCTCCGTGTGCAGGGAAACGCCAGCGACACCTGCTCTGAAACCTCTGGGCCTCCCCATTTCAACCTAGAAAGGGTAAAAGAGAGTTACCAAATTAGAGGGGGAAAAAAAGATTTATGAATGGCATTGTACATCATTTTCCACCTTGTTTTTCCCAAAGCAGGGAAATCTCTGAAAGGGCAAGATGTGTTTGGCCGGGGGGGATGTGGGAGGAAGGGCTGATTCCACCTGGTGCTTCAGGAGTGGTTCTGGGGCCGGTGGATGGTGGCTGGGTCACCAACTAACCAAGTCACAGAGCCAGGGCACCAGGAGCTGTGCAACCCAAGAGCTTCTGGGCAGGTTCCTTAACACGTCTTGGTGTTTGCATGGGTAAAGTGTTAAAATCTAGCCCTTTGCTGCTGGTTTATGTACACAGTGTTCCAGCCAGCCTTGCCTGCATGCCCCAAAGCTGCTGAACCCTCGTTGCTGACCCCCCATATGTCTGTTTCCAGATGGACTCTGGTGCCAGGCAGCTCGGACACAGCCTGTAACAGCCCAGAACCACCACGGGGACAATGAGAGTTCATCTCAAAGGGGATGCCATCTGTACCCTGCTCCTGCTCGTGGCACTCTGCTCTTTGCTCTACTCCCAACTGCAACATTTAGTCCCGGTAGGGAACAAGGAGCCGGCACAGAAGAAACCTTCAGTAAAGCCAAAAATACTCCCTGACCCCAGAGCACCTTGGAGGCTGATGCCAGCAGAGGCAACGGTGTCCAGACCCCAAGTAACTCCCGTCGTCAGACGGACAGAAGTGGCCAACAACAGGGTCCAAACTACAACTCCAGCCCCACCGACTGACACTGCCTTCAACTTCGAGCACTATCTCCTCAACAAGGACAACAGGAACTTCAATCTCCTCATAAACCAGCCCAAGAAATGCAGGAAAACACCTGGAGGTCCCTTTCTGCTCATTGCCATCAAATCGGTCGTGGAGGACTTCGACAGACGTGAGATTGTCCGGAAAACCTGGGGCAGGGAGGGTTTGGTGAATGGGGAGCAGATCCAGCGAGTGTTCCTCCTGGGAACACCAAAGAACAGGACAGTGCTGGCGACGTGGGAGACCCTGATCCACCAGGAGAGCCAGGTGTACCGGGACATTTTACTCTGGGACTTCATGGATACCTTCTTCAACCTGACCCTGAAGGAGATCCACTTCCTGAACTGGGCTGCTGAATTCTGCCACAACGTGAGATTTATTTTTAAAGGTGATGCTGATGTTTTCGTCAACGTTGAGAACATCGTTGACTTCCTCGAGAGACACGACCCCACTGAAGACCTCTTTGTTGGGGACATCATCTACAATGCCCGCCCCATCCGCATCCGAAAGAGCAAATACTATATCCCAGAGACCATGTATGGGCTCAGCATCTACCCAGCCTACGCAGGGGGAGGTGGGTTTTTGCTGTCCAGCCACACCATGAGGAAGCTCTCCAGGGCTTGCAGAGAGGTGGAACTCTTCCCCATTGACGACGTCTTTTTGGGCATGTGCCTACAGAGAATCAACCTCAAACCCGTTTTGCACGAAGGATTCAAGACCTTTGGCATTGTCAAGCCTTCTGCTGCCCCACACCTGCAGACCTTTGACCCCTGTTTTTACAAAGATCTCATGGTAGTTCATAGCCTGAAAGTTGCTGAGATCTGGCTAATGTGGAACCTGCTCCACAGTCCACATCTTTCCTGTACTCAGAAGAAGCAAGTGAAGAAACCTTTCCAATGGAAAGGGAGAGCTCAGACAACACAGGCATCACCCCTTGGGTGATGCAGGCAGACCACAGCAGAACACAGAGCAAACCAGCTGAGGAAGGGAGCTGGGAACCACTGCGACCAAATGAACCGACTTGTAAAGTATTTTCACACACCTTATTTACAATGGTATAGAGGAGACAAAAAACTATTGCAGGAATTAGCCAGCATTCCACATTTGCACACACATACCCTTTAGGTCCTTCTCCATTAATGAGTTCAAGTAATCCTAACAGTATCTTTAATTTATTGTTATTTATTAGAATTAGAACCGTGCTGAGCAGGCCGAGGTGTAAAAGCACATTGCAGAATGAGATCCTTGGAGATCTCACAGCGTCGTTAGAAATGTGAGACATGACAGAAGATAGAGGGTAAGAGATGCTGCCAAGGAGCACAGGGATCATTGCCAACTTGTCACCTTGGCTTGGACTCGTTAAGAAATGACCAAATTGCACCGTAACTAAAGGAAATCAAGTCACCTTAGTGAACACCCCAATCAAATTGCTGCTGCCTGGTTGGATTGGCCTACAGACCTCAAAAGAGGAGAACAACAACTGACAGCTACTGAAGTGGGGTACGTGGCAGAGAGGATGGAGAAGAAGAACTGAAGGCTGAGGTTGGCATGGCTGGTTGAGCAAAGGATAAGTAAGCAGACAACTGGGAAGGGGCAGGTGCCCAAAGGACCCTTAAAGAAAGGATGAGAAGAAATTTTGAGATGATCTGTCTGAGCCTTGATTTTTCATTATTCCTAGCAACACCTCAGTTCAAATACCTGCTCCACTGACACACTCAGGACTCAGGGGACCAGTTTTTACATCTGGAGAGATCCTTTGGCCTTTGCCTACGAGGGTAAAGCCACGCAGGGCTGCTGCTTGCATCACATTTGGGAACTTCCTCAAACCAAAGGAAAAAACTCATCCATGGGTTTCTATAGACCTCGGTGCTCTTGCCTGGCAAAGAGTCAACTGCAAAGAGCAGCCAAGACTTTTCATATTGCTGCCGGTGTCACGTGGAGGGAGAAAGCCCTCTTCAGACAAAGGGGCTTCAGAATAAAAGCCCTTCTAAGTTTATTGCAAGAGAGCAAACCCACAAAGCAGTCTTTCTGTTGGACTTTCCGAATTCCAATCCGTAACTTCACAGCTATTTGAAGCATGGGAGAAGAACACTAGGTTGCTTAGTTTTTCAAAGAACAGCCAATGCTTTGAAGCATTTTGTTTTCCCCAGCAGCAGATTACCTTAAAAGAGCATCTTTTTCTAGGACATCAAAGAGAAAGTTCCTCTGAATCAGGGTTAAAAAGCTATGAAGTTGATGGGGCAAAGAGCCTGAATTCACCCCTCCACAGAACTCCCACCCATCAGAGGACACCCAGCGCCATCCCTCCTCAGGGGGGCACAAACACACCACTTCAGAGGAAGCTACAATCAGCCACAAATGCCCAGGAAATTGCTTTCCCTCGAGCAGAGCCAGCAGTGCAGCTGCATGTCTTACCTGGGTATCACCTTCCTCCCACCCAGCAGTGGGGCTCCGTACCCACGTTAACCACACACAACACTGAGGGAACAAGCTGGTTCTATCTATTGGCAGACCTTTAGTGAGTCTTGCAGGTTATCCTCATCCTAAGAGTTTGAGCCTCACAATAATGTCTTTCCAAGGAAAGGTCAGCTAGATGGAAACCCAAGGACCATCTGTTGCTGTGGGGCATTTTCAGGATGCAATCCTGAAGTACAGAATGCTGATGTGAGCTTTACAAGGAGCTCTGGAGGGTGTGGAAGCAAACCAGAGCCTTGCTGGTGGGAGAAAGGCAGCCAGGGCCCTGTCTGCTAACGTGTGTGATACTCAGTGTATTGATGAGCTTGTACAGAAATGTATTACCCGTGACTAGTTTACAGTTTGGGAAGTTATTTATACCATAATTAAAAGACAGCATGAGACATGTCTCTGGCCGTCAGGGTGAGTCTGTCAAGTCCACCTGCACACACACTGTTAGCCTGACACCACAGGTATTCCTCATGAAGGCAGCAGCAGCGAAAATACATCATTCATGATTTTTGGTAACTTGGTAAATCTTTTCTGGTGCTGGACTTAATCTAATGGTAATGACAGAGAAGCAAACAGGGCTCACCTCATGATTTCCTCCAAGGCAGGCAGGTCCAGCAGTCCTTATGAAGATCCTCCTTTTCAGCTTGGAGATGCACAGAGATGGGCTCCTCCTTCTACAGCAGCTCCAGATCTGCAATCTACCCACAACACAGCATCAGTGAGTGCAGTTTGTCCCACATCAAAGCTGTTGGTCAGCACCCACCTGGGCCAGCACACACCCTGATCTCTGCCAGAAACTGAGCCAGAGCAACCCGCTGGCTCCATTGCTTCAGTCTGTGGAACAGCTCATTTCTTTTACCCAATGAATACCAAATCTAGTGTCTATTAATGAAAGATACCTCTGCTTTGTTCTCCAGCTTCTGCTGCACGGCCCGTCTGACCTGGTTTTAAAGGTTGGTTTGCTCCTGCTGTTGAGCTGGAAGCTGACAGACCCCGTATGTGAGCGTAAGCACGGGGGAAATGCTGGAGGGCAGTGCTGCACCCCTGCAATTTATTAAATCCTGACTGCCACAGCAGGCAGTAAGTCCTTGACTTCACCCAGGCTGGAGATTGTTTGCTAAAAGATGGGGGATCTTTTAAAAAAACCCTAAACCCCTTGGTGTGCATGAGGACCATCAGGAAGGACCCGCTCCCGACCTTTCTGGTGCATCTCAGCAAACCAGACCCAGCCCTTTCAGAGTGACATTCTGAGGGGCACTCTGACTCAATGCACCTGTCAGGGGCTTGCTGCAAAGCCTTGCCTGGCAGGTTTTGTCAGGACTAACCCATGATAAGAAAACATGAGAACATCCTCAATGGGCTCCACCAGTAGCAAGGAAAGTAGACTTGAGACAGACATAAACAGCCGAAGCTAATAAAGTACAGTAGGTTTTATTGAATCCCAGGGATCCACACACAGGCAGATTCTGTTCCTACTGTACACAAGCAGCCAGATTTGGTCACTGTAACGAGCAGTTGGCTTGAACCTCACATTCAGCACCTCCAAATGCATCTCAACACATCAACTCGTGGGGAATGCCAAGACCCATCATCCGTTCAGGCCACTGCTGACTTAGACACCATAAAAAAGAAAGCCAAGGATGGCTCTGAAGCAACTGTTAAAATACTGTGCTTCCTGCCTGCAGTTTAATTATTCATCTCTCCACAGCAGGTTCTCAGAAGCAAACCCCAACTGCAAAAATCTAACAGCACAAAACAATCAAAGAGCTCAGAGAACCCCCACTAAATTAGTGAGCATGCTCCCCAGAGGGTGCTGGAAGACCAGCAGAGCTAGGGGGTGGGAAGCCTACCTCAGAGCCCCGTTTGAAGAACTGCTGAGCCCCTGAGTTGTACCTTTCCACTGGAGCTGCAGCCTTGGCAGCCCTGAAAACAGCCCACCACATTTTCTCAATGCTGCTACAAACTCTGCTGATGTTTGTCAAAACCAGAAAAACTTGTAAATCCAACTTTTCATCGTTTTCTAGGCTTATGGTCAGTAAGAAAACCATCCTGAGGAACCGGAGAGGGAGCTACAGCCCAAAGGACGAGTGCATCCAAGTCACTCCAGGAGCAGCCAACAGCTCCCCCACCAGTCCTGACCAGCACAAAGTCCCTCCACCTCACCCAAACCCAGCTCAGGGATCTTCTCTCTCCCTCCTTTTCCCAGCCCATCCGTTGACGAGCCCAGTGTTGAGAGCAGGGGAAAACCATAAAGTAACACAGGTCCCTGGTGACTGCCTTGTCCCCAGAGGGGCTGACTGAGCTGGGTGGGAATGAAGCTGTGACATTAAGACAAACGCTCATTGGGGCCATAAAAGCAGAAAAAAATGGAGAGACAATCTCAGTAACCTCCATACTCGTGGGTGCAAGGACCCAGCAAGGGCCAGGCAAAGGTGGGATTTCAGGGGTTCAGCTTTCCAAGAGACATGGGGAGGTGAACAGGGCAAACAGTGACTCAGGCTGTTGTGATTATCAGCTGATGAGGCTGCACATTGCATAATCATGCAGGGTTGGGATTTAAAATAAAACGTCTCTCCCAAGGATATTAATACTGCAATGAAACTTCTGCACTAAGTGGAATATGTGGCGTAGGTGTGAAACACTAAGGCACTTAAAAACAGCTTCCAAAATGGCAACGTGCAGTACTTGAAAGTGACCAAACTAGTAACATTTAAAGAGGAATTAATTAGGGTATGAAAGGAAAAAAGGTTGTATTAAAGTCTAGAACAAAAGTTACAGCATCTTACACCGCAGTAAATGACCCACTGCAAACCCTGCTTACCTTCCCTGCTGTTCCCAGCAGCCAGTGTCCCCAGACCATGGAAAGGGATGATTCTGCCTGCTGGGAAAATGCACATCCCCACAAACAAAACAAAAACCTTGCATGTAAGATAAGACATTTAAACAGTGACTTTATTAGTTACAGCTAAAATTCTCATAGGTAGAGAATACGGTACTTAAGTTCTGCCTGAGCCCTCCAAGTAACAGACACAGCCCCTGCAAAACCAAATCCCTTTGCAGGTGCTGTTTTTACTGGGTGAACTGGTTAGACCTGGCCTTGAACACAACCCCCTACTTCATTAACTCCTGATCCAGTTTTAGTGCTCAAGAGTTACACCTTCAGTAAGCTCCATTTTGAATTTCCCCTTATTTTACCTCAACCTTACCTTAGCTCTGAAACATCCTGGGCCACACCTGACATGAGAAGAACCAACCAGAAATAATTTGTATTTTAACTCCTCAGGCACACACAGGCTGCATGTGCTGTGTCAGGTCATGTCTGACAGGGTCAGTTGGGGAGGAGAGTGCTTTGTGGTGGAGTGACCAAGAGAAAGGAGGTACAAGACAAAAATAAAGGCGTTTATGGGGCAAAAGCTGACATGGACATTGTGCCGCAGAGCTAGAACAGAATAATGTTGCTTGCATCACGACAACAAGAATTATCCTGAACTCAAAGACCTATACAACACAACCAGCCCATGTGAAATCTGTGCTATCAGACACCTTGGCTCTTGTTTGAATAGTCTGGAGCTACGGCTTGGACACAACACTTCCTCCAAAGCCAGAGCCACACAGCTGATAGACTCTCCAAACACCACCTAACAGCACCTTTGGAAAGCACCAGCTGGAGCTGCACCTCCAGCCAGCCCCTGATAACCATGAACCACCCTCCTGCTGCAGTGCTGAGCCCTGGGAAAGCCTGGGCTCAAACAGGTTTGATGGGAGTTCTGGAGTATGAATGGTCACGGGTGCATGAATCAGTTCTCACACACCACCCCAGGACTAGTTCAGAAAAAACAAAACAAAAGCCTGGTTAGAATTAGAACTGTGATGGCTCCTGGCAATAGAAAATGGGGTTTCTCGACAGGAACTGGGTTTTGGGGAACAGAGGGTTCTAGTATTATACAGCAACACTCATCTATAGAGTACTGCCTGGAATACTCAGAGGAGCTCAGGGAGTGCTTGCAGGCCTGAAGAACATGGGCAGAAGTGTCAGCTTCACTGCCCAGAAGGACACAATTGCTGGTTTTACTAAGTGGGAGCAAATGAAATAAACCTGCAATATTCAAGTGAAGCTGATAGACAGACTCTCAGTTTCTATAGAAAGGAAAAAAGGCACACGCCAAAACGGGATCACATGCACCATGTGGTTTATTACAGTGCAGTTGTACTTCATGTTGTACCAAACAGCTTTACCATATGAAACCAAAGCGATGGACCAGCACATTGCCAACATGCAGGATCTGCATCAAACCACACCTAACTCCAAGGGCAGCTGCCAAGGTGGGACGTGCCATCTCTGGGCTCCTGTGGGAGGAGAAGGTGAGGCACCCTGCCCCGCTGGCCTGGCAGAGCTCCAGCTGTCACACCACTGCTTCCCTCTGCAGGGACAGCCTGGGGCTCAGCACACAGCCTTGTCCCAGCCCCTCCTTCTCCCCACAGCTCCTCTAGTCCCTGTTCCTTCCTCTCCCTTCTGGTGATTCAAAGCTGCCAACAGTCCTCCCCACCCAGCCCTCAACCTTTCATGCCAGCAAGGCCTCAAGGCTCCCCCCCAGCTCCCCTAATGCATCAGCACAGGAACAGCTTGGCTTGGCTTAGTCCAAACAGCAGCAAACAATCAAAACATCTCAGAGAAGAGAGCTACAAACAGCTGCAGCCACAAAGGAGGGGTGAGGAAACCCAAAGAGCTGCTCCACATTATCTCCCCCTGCCCTTCTTCTGCTCTGCCTCTCCCAACAGTCAGATGCTTTGTGCTCAGCCCAGCAGCAGCAGCCAAGATGCAAAGTTGCCTTTGATTTTTATCTCCAACAGAGGAGCTTTTCAAGACGGACTGACCTAGAGAAGTATCTGAGCTGTTAGGAGAGCACATTTCATTATCTACACTGTTAGAGTGGCTTTGACTCACCAGAGAGCCCAAGATGGGAGTCACTGAAGTTGTTAAATACCTTTGGTTAGCTGCTGACATCCTGTCCTAAGTCTCCAGGCACATCTACAGCAGCCGTCCTGACCTCACTTCTGAAGAATTTCAACCGAATGTGCTTGAGAGCAGGATATTGGGAGCATCTGTGCAGCCACTACTCAAACCATCCTGTCAACAATTTATCCCCTCCTGCAGCTAATCTGGAGCCTTAATTAAGAAAGGATTAATTCGAGTTAGTTGAAATCATTAGCAGGACTGCTGACATATTTTAGTCACAAGCACAAGCACGCACATCATCCCAATTCAGAGCTCGTTCTCTGAGCACCCTGTGCAAGGTCACTGCACAGCTGAAGGGTGCTCCAGGAGGGAGGGCTGAGTGCTCTGCCCAGCACCACACAGCCAGGGCAGGGGAAACATGAATGGGAGCAGGAGTCCCAGTCCCTGTGCCCTGGGTTCACCCCTCAGCTGCTGCAAGGGAGAGTGGGCTTCCAAAGCTTCCATCCAAGGTCCTTCAGCCACAAAAATCCACATTTGCACCTTTTACTGCAGATGTTTCTTCCATTCTGATGTGCAATGTTCAAACTCTCTGAATTCTGATTGATTTTAATGGTAGCCTAAGGCTGACACGAGCATAATGATCCCATTTTTGGACACAATACAGAAGCCACAGCGTTATTTACCCTACTTTAAGTACTTTAAAGATTCTCCTCCACTTCAGGGCAGATTTATATTATGCTTTCGTGTATCTGTTAGGAAACAGACTGCAAGGTATCTTAGTTTTTATACTGTTCCTTTGGAGAAGACAGAGTATTGGCTGTAAAGGAGGAGCTCTAGCCAGGTACTTCAAATACAACGTCCAAAAGACAGTAAAATAAAAAGGACTAACTGATAAGGAAAAAAAAGAAAAAAAAAAAAAGCAAAACCATCCATGATTTTATTACAAAAACACCCAGCAACTGTATTTAACACAAACACAGTAACTGAGAGTCTCATTTTATTTTTCTTTCAGTGTACATGCTCATTATTATTCCATTTAATTTACAGAAGGGCTATGTAAAATGAACTTAAAATTAGAGAGGAAACAAAAGGAAGGTTGAGGCATAGAGTTTTCTTAGCAAGCAATGATCACAGGAGACAGCACAGATTGAACAGGGGTTCAAGGGGAGTGACACCTAGGGATAAAGGTAAACAGGAACTTTTTTCCTTATCCATTAGAATCTCCGTGGGGCTTTTGTTGTTTGTTTTAGCAAAACAGTTGAGAGTATCACAGTATACAGGAAGACTAAATGGCAAAGAACGTCTCACACACACACACACCCCCCCCACATGTATCCCTGCTACTGGTCCAGGATCCAAAACTTCAGTTAACACTCGATTTCCTATCTCTCACTCATTGATAAACTATACAGGATTACACTGTACATGGAGTTAAAATTACAAAAATGTCATATTTACAAAATCTGTACACACATAGTAAAACTCACAAAATCGTCATCTATGTATCACAAGTTGCTACACCAAAATATTAAAAATGGGATAAAATTATACATTTCTCTTGTCCATTTTAAAAAGGGTTCAATATTTCAAAGACAGACCACCTATTTCCCCCGAAGAAGACCGGTAAGAGAACTAGAAACCTAAAGTATCCTCCTGGGATAAAACGTCGCGAGCAGCATCTCCCAACTAGAAAGAAGCCTAAATCCTGTCTGCTGGGGTGGGGTGTGCAGGTAGCGGGTATGTACAGAGATGGTGACACTACAGGAAAGATGTCTTTGGCTAAACCTTTGGCATAAATTAAAAATCATACATCAAAAGTTACAGAAAAAGGTTTCCTTGGTGATGGCAGAGCTCGGGGAGTTCTTTCTGAGATACCATTATATACAGCTCATCTTTCTAAGGAAACAAGAGTAGGAATAAAGGATTTGGGAACAGAGGCAAATGAGGCAACGCTATTTCTTCATTATTTTTTTCTGTAGTATGAAAAAATCGTATCAAACCTTTTCACTAAAACATAATTCAATCATAGAAACAACCTCTTCCAGACTTTTTTTTTTTTTTT
>VYZX01015031.1:107548-138235 GCA_013401335.1 Brachypteracias leptosomus
CCATGGCAGAAAAAAAAAAAAAAATTGTTTCAGCATATCAAGTACATATTAGTGCAGGAAGGTGGATAAATTTGATCCACTGTATAAATAAGCTTTATGCTCAGCGTACATTAAATAACCATCACACCCCACTCACACCCAGTACACAGATGCTCCTCAGTGAAGATAAACGTTTCTCAAGTAATTAAAGTGTATGTAGTGCAAATGTTACAACCAAGTATTATGCACATGCTACTTGCTTGGTTTAAAGTTACACGAAGATGTGGTGCCTGAAATCATGGACATATATACATCCTTGTCACACTTGGTACAATGTCCTAAGCCACAGAAATACCGAGGTGTTTATATCTATATATATACACACACACGTTTTCTTAGAATGTGACCACCACATCAATACAGTAACACAGACAGACTCCAATCGATACCTGCTTCCAGATGCTCCAAGGCTCAGAAAGTTTGTGCTTCTAACTCTTGCAGTCATGACGTGCCCCTCTTCCCTCTCCCCCTCCTCCCAGCCGAGGGGGGGGCCCAGTCTCTCCAGGTCTGTGCTGCATAGGACGAGGGCAACGGCGAGGAACAAACGGCGGCACAGGCACCTAAGCTGCTCTCCTCCATCAACAGTTCCCTGCCCCACGAGGAAGGGTTGAGAGAATCTCCCCTCCACACCGCCCCTGGGTGGAAAGGCTTATTGAAGAAAAAAAAATAAAATCATAACGTGCTTTCCATATTATAAGTGGCAGCAAATCAAGGCACGCTGTACTAATTCTGTAGCATTGAGATTAGCTGGCTCTGCAGGGGATGCTCACTGGGGAAGGTCCGATGTCCTCAGCTGGCTGCTGGGCCGTGTCGGGCCGTACAGGGTAACCGAAGCTATGTGATTATTCTGCATCACCTGCAAGGGACAGCAGGAAAGAGGGACATTAAGAGAACTGCACACTAAACAAGCACAGGAGAGTGAAAATGGTGACTATGGAACTGCTCTGTCTGAAAAAAGGAACCCCACCGGTGAAAGAAACGAGTTCCTAGAAATGGTCTCTAGATTTCCAAAAGACGTTCAACAAATGAGTAATGTGGCACCTCAAGACAAGGTCTAGGGGTCAGGGAGATGTTGGACTCGATGTCTTTTCCAACCTGAACGATTCTATGACGTGTCTAAACACCAGCCTGCTCCGCCACCACTCGGAGCTGAGTGCACGCACCTCCTGCCAGCACGAGTTACAGGGGACAGACCTGAAGTTCCAGCTTTAACATGCGCAGAGAAGAGGCTGGAAAGTTGCCTCTCTCTGCCAGTAAGCTCTAAAAATACAGCCACTCCCAAGGGCTGGCTTTTCTTGCAATGGGAAGGAAGAAGCCAGTTGTAATAACAGCAAACTCCTCATCTTCTCTTGCTCAAACAAATACACAAGTTTTCCTCCTAACCTCAAAGATCATTCGTTGCAGTCCAAAGCAAAAGGTTGACCCAAACGGGTTAGTGTTGTTTGGAGATGATGACCTGGAAGAGGAAAAGAGAAAAAGGATGTGTGAGGATCAGGAACTTCTTAGGGAAGGATAACCACTCAGTAATACAAGGTAAGTTACAGGATCTTTATCATGGCTTCCATCAAAAGACAGTAAATCTACTTTATGCAACACCACTGCTAGACCCCAAAAGATACCTCTGCTTCACGTCACAGAACTGTTACTGATACTCAGGGAGAAAGTCATCAAAAAGTTACTAATGACCTCTCCAGGAAAACTTAACCTGAACAGGAAGAACCCTGAAAATGAACAGGTACAGGGGAAGAGAGAAGCACCATGTAATTTATCACAAATTATTTTTGTGCAAGATCCTTTCCCACTCTTCAATCTCCTTTATGTCTCAGCCTCTGCAATATGTATTTACTATAAGCTGACTATTAATCCACTGGTTCTATCATGTTAGGAAAAAATGGCCTGTAAGATGCTGAAAGAGAATAACCCAAATTTTATTTAACTTTATTTTTCAGCAAAGCAGCCCAGAAGTAACTAATGCAATGACTCTTCCTCTGCCTAAACTCATGCCCTGTTACCAGCTCCAGCCCTGCCAAGCAGAACAGAGAGATCCTTACCTGTGAAGTACCACTGGCTTCTCTACGGGGTGCCCCAGAAGATCCTGAATACTGTCCCACTGTAAATACATCAAAGACTTTGTGTTAAAATGAGGCACAGAAAAACTTTTCTTTTTATCTAGGAAGAGAATCATGTACATTTTTGGTTGTGATGTGCTCATTTGCCAAGTAACATTGAGGCTGTATTTACAGAAGTGTTTTGTGACTGTAGCCACACTCAGTAATGGAAACTATCCATTACCAGGGCTAGGAAATCCTCTCAATGTTTGTCTCAAAATAGCTTTGAATTAGAATTATTAATATAAAAAAAATTTTTTTAAAATTCTATGAGTCTTGTAGGTAAAATGTAGCTGGAAAGTCTTGTAGCATTTCAGGGACACCTGAGAGGACAAAGCAGCTGTGGGAAACCTCAGCAAAATATCCTCTTACATACCTTTGCAGAGGGGAAAACCAGCATCACTGCCCCTCTCCCAAAAGTCTTTCCTTGATTTGAGTGACAAGAGGAGGAAAGCTGCACTATTTAACGACTGGGAATGTCCAGCAGTTTTCAACTCTCTAAGCAGACTTAAGAAGCTGCAGTTTCACTCCTAAGGCTAAAATAAGTCAAAGCACTGAAGGACGTAAGTAATTCAAATCAAAATGCAGAAAAACTGCGGCTCCCAGGTTGCTGACTCCAATTTTTTCTTCCCAGTATGGGACCCAAAATTTGTCACCAAGCGCTTTCATTTGGCACCCCAGGTGCCAAGAAAGCAGCAGCACTGACCCTGGCTGAATATTAGCTGTAGGGACACTGCTGAGCTGGCTTTGTGAAGTTTTTCAGCTTAACACAGCTCCAAGGAGCCTTGCTGTCAGTGGGAGGTGTCGCTGGCAGGGACAGCTTTGCAGGACCTGCTCCTGCCAGAGAAGTGTCCCATTTTAAACCCACAGGACACAACTGCCACCATTCCTTCAAAGCACATTGCAAATCCCACATTCCACTGCTAAGTGATTCAAGAAAAGGAGGAAAACACTGGGTTCTGCCCAGACTCACCTTGCTGTACGTCGTACACGTTTCTGTCTGTGAATCAGCACTATCTGTGGAAGGAAAACAGAACAGCCTTTAGGCCTGAGCCATCTCCTGTGTAAACCTTTATTCTGGGAGGTTAGTCTGGACAGCAGGAGCCATACAAACAGTAGAGGAGTTCACATACAAATTTACCAGCATTTACTGGCAACCAGAACTGTCAACACTGTCAGTGAAGGTGATTAAACAAACCTGTTTGTTTACAGCAAGTTCACAGACCCATGGGATGGTCTGAGTTGGAAGTGTTGCATTTACACTCACAGTCTTTAAAAGAAATGGTTTGCTGGTGGTTTCAGGCACTGCTTCATACATACATCTGGGGCCTTCACCTTCCTGATGCTGTGGGAATGGACCTTGACACTAAACAAGCTAAACACAGCAAATGGTCTTTGACTGGATTGAAAGCTCCTCTGTATTTCCACCTGCTAAATAAACACACTCTCTATATGTTGAGTTCAGTGTCTGTGCAACCTGAACCCTGGCTGTCAATTTACTGAACTACAGAAGGGAGTTAATAAAGCTGCATCAGGCACTGCCACCAGATAGAAGATGATGAGCCCTTCACAAAATTTTATAACATCTGTTTGCAGCTTGTTACGTGCCCCGAATGTAAGGTAGAGACGAGAAAGGTGAGTTAAAAACAAACCAAACCAAACAAAACCCCCCACACATTCAGAAAGGATCTGTGTTACCACTTGAGGTGGATAAAAATAATCAGAAATTAACACCTTTGAAGTACTGCACAATAACCTAAGGGAAAATAATTTAAAGGGAGAACTTTTATGCTTATCCTCTTGGCTGAAGTACAAACCAACTTTCATATAAGCCTGTATATACAGACATTGTTTTTCCAGGTTTTTATTCCTCTACACACTGAAAGTGCTGTGGCAGTCACAGAAGAATTGCACTTTACCCAGGGAAGGGCTTTCAGTGAAAACCACTGAGAAAGAAGAAAGTATCTCTGGCCAAGACCTATCCAGCATTCCCTGGATAACCAAAACACACATTTTCCCAGTACACCTGTAAAGTGGTACATCAAAGACATCCACCTCCACCACTGTGTCTCCAGTCAAACAAGGCTGCCCGTGCTTTGCTGAGATCACTTACACACAGAGCTGGGCACACCTTGCATCTTGCAGACTCAGCACTACTCATTGTATATATTTTTTCAAGTAGAGATTTTCACAGACACCACAACAGACATACTCTGTCTACAGCACAGGGAGCCAATGTTTTCTGGATGTTTGTTCTCATTCCCAGCTAAACCAGGTTACATTAAATAGCATGAACAAGCCTTTCAAGAGTGAGCTCAGCATTCAGAGGTTCAGCAGTGGAAAGGACAGATCAGCTCAGACTAACACTGCCTGATAGATTCCGAGCCTCCAGCTGCAAGGTAACTGATTTTGGCAGAAAGGCAGCATTACAGAAAACCAGGGATGTCGCAGCTAAGTACCTGTACAATCCAGACAAAGCAGTCTGAGTAAAAGTGGAGAACTTCTAACCTGTCCTCAAGCATCTTTTTCACTTGAATAGGAACCTAACCTCAAGATTTGTCCTCTGCCTCAAGGACTTTCACTGTTTGCATCCTCTGCTAAGAAGGGTGCCACCAGAAATGAAACCCTTGGAGCTCTGTGGCACGTGCCCCCTGAAGAGGACAGCTGAGCTACTCACCTCGCTTGATGACGAGTGGGATCTTGAATTCACAGCGATGGTAACTGGAAAGTGCAAATTGTAAAGCTATTAGAGCACAGAAGAGCCAACAGAAACTGCCTAGCACAAGCTTGGGGCTCTTAATCACCAGTTTAATGAAAAATCACACAAGTAACAACATGAAAATGAGTCTTAATGCTAAGAGATTAAGAAAAGTTCTATTTTTCACATCACAAAAGGCAGCAGCCTGGGAGTGTGCTAACACAGTTTTCTAGAGGACACAGAAGGTCCTTCAGCACAAATTACTCCTCTGTTGTACAGAGCGGAGGAAGAAACAGTCAGCTTAGAAACTACCATGTATTTATTTGATTAAAGCAGTTAGTGTTAGTGACATCCAATCACTTATTCTTAAACTCATATTCCTCCTCTAAAGAGTTTATATTTTAACAGTACTGAAAATACGTTCAGAAGCATGAGAGATTTTAATTTAATTATGTTTTTTTAACCACTAACTGAAATAATACCAGGAACAAACCAGCAGCCTGTCAACCAGCAAACAGACACTCCTGCTAATTCAAGGTCTGCCTCCAGCAAGAGGGGTTTTGTACACTACAGCTGGACCAAGAACTACCTTACCTCGTTTACTGTTTTAAGACAATATAAAGGCATTTAAAAGCAAAAAGAAAATAATAATAAGAAAAATGTGCTAATAATGACGGCTGAAACCTCCACAGGTTATCAGATACACCAAAGACTTGGGGAAAAAACTCTGAAATTCTACAAAGGGAACAAAGGATTTCCTTTAAGAGATCAGTTCTTTACACTCACATGTTAAAGTTGTAATGACCAGGATAATTTGTATGCAGGACAAACTTCTTCACCTTGTGAGTGTTCGCATCAAAGAGAATATCCTGTTGAAGGGAAACCAGGCAGACATGAAGCAATCTGGATAGAGGAAGGTGACTTTTCCCAAACTAACCTGAGGTTAGTTACAAGAGGACCTGCATATGGTGATGTGTCTATCCCACTGGAACCCAACAGGACTATCAAAAGTAGCGTTTGAAAATGAGACTATCTGTAAATGCCAACAAATGCATGTCTCCTCCAGTACTCAGTCACAACTGCAGCTTAGTTCTCTAAGGAGGTCCTGTTTTTCATGCATAGTATTTACAGGAATGTGGATGAAAGCAAAACAGCTGTAAGGAGGGACACAAAAACTACACCCCTCAGCTCAGCAAACTTCCATAAGTGGTGTCAGGGCACACTCATCCCAGTGCTGTGGGACAGGAGCATGGATTTCAGAAACAATGACCAGTATATCCACAGGCACAGCAGAGAGAGAAAACATGAGGAGAGTGCACAAAGAGCCCTCCATCCACTGGTGGAGATGATAAAATGTTACTGATTGAATTCACAAGCATTTAGAGTAAAGTCAGTGTTGTTTTCCATATCCAGAGACTCCTAAGGCAGCAATCAAGGGTTCTGCAGTCTCTCCTTTCCCACAAAACTTCACATGCATTTGTTTATGGCAGCTTCCCACTCACCACTCCAAGTGTGAAGTAATTGAAGAAGTAGTCATTGCACTTTGATGGGACCTGCTTGTGGGGCGAGGGCGAATGGATCTTCATCTACAAGAGATGCATTTTTCAGATGTATTCAATAATGCTCACAAAGACAAATGCCATTAGCAACATCACTGCCTTCAAACAAATTGTTGTAATCCCATTTGAAGCCCTTGCTCGAGCAGGTTAAGATAACGTGCTTCATGACAGCACCATCAGCTGCTGGCAGTGCCACAATGACATCAGCTCTTTTCTTTCTTAGTTATTTGAAGTAAAAGGTTTACTCGTGCACTATGTAAAAACATTTTACATAAAATAGAATTAAAAACAGGAAGAGCACACTTGCTAAGGTTCATTCAGATTTAACAGTGCTCCCATTTTTATCAATTTTTAAACCAGTTCCAACGATGCTATTTATTTTTTAAATTTAAACAGATTTGCATTGATTCGGCTTAAAAAAAGAACACACTTTTTAAAACCAAATTATGCAATGGCTCCTCCTAGCCATTCCATGCCAAGTGAAGCACTCCTAATTTGTGCTTCGCGGCAGTTCTACATCACTGGCCTTGCAAAACACAGCCCTGTGATAAGCTGAGGCAGCCCTGCACAGAGAGAGTCCCAAATGAATTCCCTCACCTTGTCCTCGGACTTGTAGAAGACTTTGTGTGGAGAGCCCAGGGTGCTCAGCACGTCCTGGCAGGAGTCACCAAAGTACACGCAGCGCTCAAATACCCGCATCTTGGCATCGGCTAGAACACCCGGGCCACAACCTGGGGGATGGGAAACAGCTCAGAACTGCTCCTTCCTGCTCAGAGGAGACACCAGCACCCACAGCTCAGCATTTCCCCAGTTATCACACACCAAACTGCTGCCTTCTCCAGGCAACAGCACCAAACTACAGCTAATTAACCAGTTATTTCACAAGAGTTTAAACGTTTCTTGTCCAAGTGATGAATGTTCTGGCTATTCACATGAACGTGACTTGTTCTCCTAGCCCATCTCAATATGATCAGCTGGCAATTAGCAGTAATTGCCAGGAATTATTTCTGTCCCTTCAGCAGCCGGAGATGTATCTCCAGCTAGAAAAGCAAAGCACATAAAGGAAAATTCCTCATCCATATACATTGTTCACTCGAGATCCCCACAGCTTTAATCAACAGCAAGTGTGTTCCTACACAAACAATGCGAAAACAGATCTTACTGAAGAGCCATTACACAGATGAATTGCTGACATCTGTTACCAGACATTAAGAAATGGGAAGATCCCACAGCTTGTGACCCCATTTGCTTTCAGGAATGCAGCACCTTATGAGGCTTGTATTTATGAGGATGCAGGTACACGTGTGCAGCAGTTACTGCCAAATACAGGAGGTGCTCTAAACACACACTTGGCTCTTCTCACAATGCATTACTGATGCAGCTAGTTACCCAATAAAATATATCAGAAAAATCCAATCGAGTCATCCATGAGTTTCTGAAGCCAGAGTTACTTCAAATGAATACACTGGCAGAGCAACTCGTGCTAGAACAGGTGCATAATGTGCTCTACAAAGGGATTTCTGTGAATTTCAGCATGACAAGAACAGCCTGCGTGCAGATTGCTTTGCTGCAGGTTTTACTCTGAATATTAGTGATGTGTTCTAATATTTAATTCATTGACAACATTTCCTTTAAGCTGTATATATACATTTTTAACTAAACTTCACACTCTACCTTAGAAGTGTCCAATTTCTCACAATCTTTTCTATTATCATGATGTTATAGCTAACTCCTTCCCTAGTACACGAGGATAAGTGTTCCCTGTCCTAGGCAGCTCTCCATTATCTTCCTCTGTAAAGAGAGAAGCAAAGTAATGAAAACATCTGCTCCTTTTCTATTCTTAATTTTTTATTCTTCATCTTAAGTTTTCTCCTCTATAACTTCTGCATATTGTGAAGTGTCTTCTCAATATATACACGGCTAGTAACCAGAACAGGTCAGAAGCTGAGCCTGCCAATGCAAATTGTTAAAAACATCTCAGTGTTTTTTCTTAAGAACTCTATCAAGTTAGGGTCACTGAACAAGGCTCCTTTGCAGTCATTTTCTCTTTCCCTAATTTCTCTGAAAGCACACGCAAGGAGAAGGTGCTCCTCAGCCTCTCCAACCTTCACTGCTGTCTCCTACAGCAAACACAAAAGGAATTGTACTTCCAGTGCAGTCCAAGGCTGCAGCATTGATGGAATCTCTTGTTGGCATTTTTAAAAGCCTTCCAGAATTAATCACAAAAACATCAACATCACACTGGAATCCCAGCAAACACACATGTACATAACATTTGATTTCTCATGGGTATTTCTTTTTCCAGTGGTGTACTTGCATCTGTTTTGTGCTACACACATACCCGGAGACAAACCCCCTCCTACAAACAGTCCCTGAGGACTCAGAACTCCTGAGGACAGGGCTGCAGTCCCCTGAGATTTCCCCCCAGGGCCAGGGAAAGGCAGCAGCAGCCAGACTCACCTTCACAGGGCTCAGGGGTTTGTTTTTGCTTTGTTTCCAATAGTTCAAAATAAGGTACATAGAACACTTTGAAACCACCTATAAAAGCATCACAAATAGCCTACGCTTAAAACTGATAGAGGTTTCCCCTCCTTTTCCTGAGGAAAGCAGGCAGCTGAAGGCTCTGAGTGTCACTCGTACCTGCAGTGAGCAGGCGAAGCCGTAAACCTGAGGGTCCCGTCCCATCCCGCAGAACATCCACGTTCTCAGCGTACACATTGCCAAGGAAACAGCTGAGAGGCATCAGGGGAGCCCTGAAACAAGCACAGGGAAATCTGCATAGGAGTCACTTCATCTGCCAATTTAACATTAAACAAGCTGGTACCAGTTCACCAGAACAGAGCGCGTTGGTTTGGACAAAGCTGCGGTTAATTCAGACTGAGGATTAACAGTTATGTTAAACACAAGGACTGGAGAGCCTGGGGAGAAAGGAAGAGGAACAAGGCAGCACCCAAACACAGAACCTTACTATTAATGGGACAAACAGTGAGTTTCAAAGACTCCAGGATCTACAGACACTGTATCAACAGCTGCAAGTAAGATATTCTCAATGGAAGGGTTGCTTTTTTGTGTATTAATTTGTATGTGCTCTGTAAAAGTCACTGTTCTTATGTGAATTCCGCCTCATATGAAGGACTTGAGCTAAAAGTCAGGCTGTGAGCTCTCATGCAGCCCCCCCAGAGCCCCATGTGACAATCAGCGCTCTCACTAAAGCTCATCATGTCACAGATGGGCAGAGACAACAACATTTTTCTGAAGTGCACTTATTTCTAATTAGGAGACAATGTCTGCATAAACAAGGTTCCCCCCTTCTGAGCAGTAATCCAAGGATGTGTTAATCACCTCCTGGCAACTCTCCCTGCAAAAGCTGCCACCTTATCAGTTGGGGTATTTATAGGCTGAAAGAAGGAATTTACAGAAGTCCTCTCAAGTTTGAGTAAGGAACCACAGGAACTTTTTCAGAAAGAGAAAAACAAAAAAAGAGATGCTGTACAATAAATTTGTGCTTAAAAGAAGCCAGAATACGACAACAGAGAAAACATTAACCATATTAAAATATAACTATTCTATTACTATTAAGGCATGAAGGTTGGTTTCCTCAGAACAACTCTGGGTGAATTCCCCAGGATAACTCAGGGAGGTGAGACACTGGCACAGGTTGCCCAGGGAAGCTGTGGATGCTCCATCACTGGATGTGTTCACGGCCAGGCTGGATGGAGCTCTGAGTAACCTGGTCTAGTGGGAGGTGTCCCTGCCATGGCAGGAGGGTTGAAACCAGGTATCTTTAAGGTTCCTTCCAACCCAAACCTTTCCGTGATTTTATTCTATGATTTCCTCCTTTCTTAATGAATTCATTTTTCAGGTCAATTAATCAGCCTACTAATCAGCCAAGCTGATTTTATACCCACATAAATCAAACCAACATTTGATTATGAGGTCTGAGGACAACATCTGTGGAAAGATGTTGGTATCTGAAGGCATTCAGCTCACGACCAAACTCATAAAAGACCCAAACTGAACTAGAAAAGTATATGATTCTATTTAGCATTCGTAAAACCCTGAATAAATGAGGAGAGAAGTGGAGAAAGCAGCATGACCAGCTGTACGTACTTGGTGTCCTGCAGGCTGTTCCCATTGTAGATGTACATACGCTTCACAGTCGCCCCGTGTGGAATCTGCAGAGAGGCCAGACCATGGGCAAAGTTGGGCTGTGGACACACCAAATCATTACACAACAGGTTTAGCTTCAGCTCCACGTTATCAATGACATCAGAAACACAGCATGTATCCTCACCAGCTCAGATAAGCCTCTAGGCAGAGGGAAACCCAACCACAAACCCCTGGTGACACCACTCCTGGGCTCCTGAGCTGGGGTGAAGTGTTCACTGTGTTTATCCACCAGAAGATGGCGCTGGTCTGACAAGCAGCACCGCTGGGTACCGGCAATTACACCTCTCTAATCTGAACTAGCAATATAAGGTCTAAGAGATCAGCTACCTTAAAGGGAGAACTTTGTTTTTCTCTCTCACTGCATTAATTTCAGCCTTTTAACACTTTTTCAGGTTTGTACAATGCCTTTAGTGATGATCAGAGACCCATTCATGAGATCTTCTGCCCTCCTTATCACCACATCCTTACACACACTGTTTTGACCAGGATTTGGGAGTGTTCTCACCAAACAGAAAGCATGCTAAGCAAGTCAGATCCACTCTTCCAGTGCGGTAAGAGCCTATTTCTTTCAGCTCTGAAGATGACAGGACCTTCTTCAAGTCTGCCAACATACCTTGCTGGCACTGGACAGAAAAGGAACTAACTTTGTCACAAGCAGTCAGCAAAAGCAAGACACACAACGTGCAAACTATTATCCTGGTCTGCTTCTAACAGGACATCACACAAGGTAAATACAAAATGTTATTCTTAGAAAAAAAACATTAAAAATTAACCCAGAGCAATGACTTTCATTCCAGTATGTATTCAGAAGGGAACCTCTACTACTTAGCAGACCTAGAAATGCCCTGATCTCAATTCTTTTTCTGAATTTGCCCAGAACATGAACACCCCAAAAGACAGCTTTCTAAAAGCAGTCACACTCCAGATTACTTAGCAACAGAGAAATCCTCTCTAGAGCCATGAAGTGCCTGGGCCATATATGCCTCATTTCTTAACAGAAACAGTGTTTTTAGGTTCTCCTCACCTGCAGTTTGTAACCAGCTATATAAAAAACCCAACAAGTTTTCTTCAAAATGCTTTTTTATTTCCACAAGCAGAGATGACACTGCTATGGAATTTTGTGTTTCCATAAGCAGAGATGACACTGCTATGGAATTTTGTGTTTCCATAAGCAGAGATGACTCTGCTTTGCTAACTACTTCAGCATTCCCGTATGATCCTCTCTGAACTGGAAAGATTTTGATGTCTTCAAATTTCATTTCACTCTTCAGTCTTTCCTAATGTTGCTCTCTGAAAGGCTCCACAAATAGTCATCTTCCCGGTGGACTGTTTCATACTGCTCAGTTTTCTAAACAATCCTATTTCTATCTATTTATAATCCTCTGCAGAATTTTGCCTTTCACTCTGCACAGACATTTTACAAACCTCATTTGAACAACTGCATGAAAGGTTTTGAGAATGCAAAGTCATTTTCTCTGCTGCTCCAGCAGCTATGAAGAACTGTATCATCCCTGAGAGCCACACCGTGTCCTTCTCAAAGCACAACTGCACCAAGCACTCTGCAACTATCCCGAGTTATTTGCTCAGTTAACAGAACCACGCACCAAAACAAGACACACAGATGCAACGGCTAAAATTGTTTCCAGCAGTTTTATTTTAACATCTTTTAGGTAGTCCTGCAAGGCGCTGGGAGTTGGATTCAATGATCCTTATGGGCCCCCTTCCAAATCAAGATAGTCTATGATTCTATGATTTATTTAAATCTCTGGTATAACCACTGACTTTCTCAGCAGCTTGACCATTTTATTCACAAATGCCCTGGGAACTCTTGCACGAAGAGCAACTACTCTTTGTTGGGACATTCTTTGTTTGGCTTATTAAGTTTCTATTTACTTTCCAACCTTTTGGAAACTCAACTGACCTTCACCACTGCTAAACAGTAACTTCCCCTGGTTACCCTGTTCTCTCACATGTCAAAACACAGCTACTAAAGTACTAGGCTGTGACATAGAAACATGTCATCATGCTGGCTGATTTCCCCCACTGTGTTTTGGCTCTTTACATGCTCCTTTATATTTTAACACCACACAGCATGCTTCCTTCTGAACTGGTAAGCCTAGATAATACACCTGAGAGCATTTCCACCCTCACACAGTACAAGTTCTACGTACATTTCTGTCAGCATAAGTGGAAATCACACAAGACATGATCTTGTTTCCACTGCAGACAGCGATTTCCAAAGATTTCAGGGAACACAATAATACGTTCAATTATCCAGTAACTCCTCTGAGCATATGGTGAATATGCAAACAGGCATTACAAATAAAGCTCATTCATTTGGCTTTCTAAAAGCACTCATACTGAAGGACACTCAGGATGAAAATGTATTTGATGAACTCTATCCCAGTTCAGTTGCATAATCACTTTGATGAGATTCAAAAATATCTGGTAAAAGAACAGCCTTTCAGCAGACTGCTTAATATTTATCTATTTGCATAGAGAGCACTCGTATTTTTAGAAGGCTCCTTTCAACAACAGAATTGCCAGTCCCAGATCATGATGCAAGCAAAACCTCTAAGCATATGCCTTCTGCTAAAAGGCAGAAAATTTTTAACTCCAAAATGATTACATAGCATGGATAAGAGCACGACTGAGGAGTTCAATTCCTCCCAAATTACTGGTTTCTTTGGCTTGCAGGCGAGACACGTTGTAGGTGCTATTTTGCAAGTACCAGAGAGGCAAAAAAAAAAAAAAAAAAAGAAGAAGAAGAAAAAGGACTATCCATTAACTAAGACTGATTGCTGACCTCGTACTTGGGAGTTTCAGTCCAGGAGTCTAACTGGAAAGAAAACGAGAGTCCTCTGAAGTTGAGGTGAAAGAGTTGCTCAGCGGAATTGTACACTGCAAAGGGAAAGAAAGTAAAAACAGTTACCCCAACAAGCTAAAAATCCTCCTGTTCAGACCTAACAGCACTTTCATCACCTCAGTGCATTTACTACACCTCAAGATGCAGAAGGAACACAATTACACAGGACAGTAATAGTTTTGCTGTTAATTTATGGCAGTAGAAGCACAGCAATAAGAGGAACTCTAGCTTCATTAGAGTTGCCTTTGCAAGCCCGTAGGCACTAACCTGTCCCCAACGATACGACTGCACTGGATAATTACACCTTAATACCTCTACAGGACTTTAAACAGCCGCTATTAACACAAACCAATTCTGTTCATTGTTATGTGAAACACTTTGTACAACGTCAACCAGCAAGTCTTCCAGAGGGATGTGCCCAGAATGTTGATAAATTCTGTATTTCACAGCTCTGGGAAGTTGTGCCCAGGTACCTCCCTGCCAGTTCCACCCCTCTTCCCGACAGGAGCTCCTGCTTGTGAGCCCCATTCAGCTCCTTGTGCTCCCGAGGAATATGACATAAGAAAATGCTTCAGACAGGTCCTAGGTCATTTACAATTATAATTAAAGATAGTATCACCAGAAACACCAGCTTATGGGGCAGCTTGTATAAAGAGCAGTAATAAATCAGAGCACACACAGACTGCCAGCTGTCGTCACCTCACGAGATGTCTGGATTTATTGCAATAAATTGCCCAACATCAACTATAAACAGCACTAAAAGGCATCCCAGTGCCTGCTCGAACGAGACATACTGTTTTGTGAGACTGGGGGAAGCTTAAAAACAACCCCAGGAGACTGGGAGCTGGGGAACAGTTCTGGGATTGATGCTACTGAACTTCAACCTGTGCCCAGTAGCTGCTGGGGGAACACAGTGTTCTTGTAACACACAGAAGCTGGGTCATTTTGAAAATAGCGGAGGCAAAAAACAATAAAGAAACACTCCAACAAGATAACTGCTTTCTTCCACTTTACCAAAGGAAACTGGCTCAATATCCCCTTTTTTTCTTACAATTTTACATTTAAGATGACATAGTATAGAGAAAAAAAGCACATTAATATCTATAATGTTTTCCCCGCCTCTCCGAGCGCCTTTCCAATGCTCAACTTGAGAGACATGTCACAAGATATCTGGACAATGCCAGACCGCCCAGGATAGCTAAATAAGAGTTGAGCAACAAGCATTAAGCTTTCAAAAGTCATCATTTGCCTCTTCTGCAGAATGTGCTGGTTAAGAGCATTTTCCCTGCTTGTCACTCAAAGGAATACGTGTGGGGAGAGGGAAATGTTTTGATCCGCAGGAAAATTACACAAACCTCTCTCGTGATAAATTATGATGCATCATTTCCAAAGCCCACCGCCAGCTGGAGAAGAGTTTTTCCCCTAGCCATGCCAAGTGTGATATCTGATTATATAAATCACATCAGTTCCCATCCCCTCCAATGTTTGTAGATGTTTAGGCTTAAAGGGCAAGGTGCAGTTTTACTCTGATGAAGCTCTCTTGTGTTTCCCTCAAGGCAGTGTGTCACAACCATATGACTGAACACAAGCCTCATTATTATTAATAATAATTTATTTACTACATGACTACCCTGCAGAATAACTCCATTCAAAACTGTCAACAGAAGCAAAAATGCTGCTGCTTTGCTGCTGCCCCCTGGGTGAAGGAAGGGCAGAGTCTGCTTTCCAGGAAAGCAGCAGAGTGTGACCAGCTGGGAGATGTTCCTGTAGAGCAGGATGGGACAAAGCCACCGACACCAGTGAGGCTGCAGGACAGGCACAGTCCTGGTAACAGCAGAGGCAGCTCCAAGAGTCTTCCCAGAATCAAGCACAAGACTTTTCTGGCACCTCAGGAGAGCCTGGACAGCCTCCGAGGTCTCAGAGAGCAGGAAGACAGGGCTCCCTCCCAGCCTTGCGAGGCCGCCGTGGCCACAGGGAGGATGTTTTCCTCTCCCACCCCATGACTTCAGCTCAACCCCCCAGCCCTGACCCACGCCACATCCACCAGCACTGGAGCAGGATGTGATCTCAACAGAGCCACTGGCAAGAGCAAGTGCTTCCCAGCAGGAGGGCAAGGCAGAGAACCAGGGAAATGTGGGATAAAAGCTTGGCCTGGACCAAGCTACTGACATCCAAAGGGGTCATATTTCAACCAGCCCCATGACACAAATGCTGCAACATTTCAAACTCACGTTAGCCAAAAAGTAAGGAAGCTGGTTGTAATTTTCCTGATGACTCTTCTTTTTTAAAAACCACCACTTTGGCTAAACCAAAGCTGCTCACTGAAGGTTGGTTCCAACACAAAACCACTGCTAACGTTTGAGATGTGTTTTGAAACAACTGCTGTATTCTGTTGCAGGGAAGTTCTGCTGCAACCACCTTGGTTTGAAGTGAAAGGCAACATTTTGTTCAAAATTCTAGTGGAGGTTAACACAGGTTAACAAAGTACTTTTAACTTAGAGGCCTTGCCTTGGGGTTTTGGAGGAGTGTTGGTACAGAGAAGAGGAGGGATGGTCATGTCATGTTTTCGTTGATGAAAACTGGCATTTGGTACTTTGGTCACATGAAGAGGAAGGTTTCTCTGCCCACCTTTCTCTCCTCACCCTAGCTCAAATTTTTGTGGGACATGAAAACACCTCCAGCACCCTTCTTTTCTGTTTCAGAAATCCGAGGAAAAAAAAAAAAAAGTTATCAAAAACTTGCACTACATGATTCAGTTCAAACTGCTTATGACAGGCACCTTAAGGCAGAACATTTACTTCTAAGTAGGCTGCTAACAGGAGATACCAAATTTCCAGTGAGGAAACTGAATAAGCAAATGCACTAGTGAAATGATAGGGGCCGACATTTTAATAAATACATTTCCATATCTATGTGTCACCAGATGAAAAGATGTTATGAAAAACTATCATCAGAAGAAGCAAGTGTGCTAATTTTCTTAACTGAATGTGGCTTTATGGCTCATAACATCACAATTTTGCAAGCACTTAATCTCCAAATATTTACAAATAAACCATCGTCACAGAACAAGTGAAAAATATAAGCTGTCAAGGATCTGGAACCACCTTCACCCTTTCTAAACCCTACATAGTCTCCTGTACGTACCATTTCCACGCTAGATCTAACCATAGATCTCAGAGTTTCTGCCCAAGAGAAGACATTAAGATCATGTGAAGTTTCAAAAGGCCAATTCTGGTCCTTGGAGTATTATGGCCAGAAACCCTCCAAGCTTCATTTATCTCCATCTGATATTCATCTACTACAACAGGCTTTTATGCAATGATATTACTTTAGCCACATGACCCTCCCCAGTTAATAAATCCTCTTCTGTAATGTGCAAGAGATTGTCTGCAGAGAACAGGGACAAAGACTGGATATGCAACCACCATCCATCACAAAGAGCAAGAGCCTATCCAGGCTCAGTCCAGCCACTGCACATGGGCTGGGCTCAGCTAAAAATAGAAAATGATGCTCTAAAAAGGGTATCTTGCCTCTATGGAGTTAATCTGCTTTCCTGTCATGCCAGTTTGTGCTCCATTTCTTGGGAGGTTCCTGAGCAGTTTAATTATAAATATCCACTTCAGAGCTTCACCACTGGTTTATTTTTTCCACCTAAAGATCCCCTGAAATACATTTGCCATTTCCACGTGTAAACAAAGAGCCTGAAGACAGGTGTTTTCCTGCTGCAGAGGTGGTGAACAGCCAAGTGGCTGTGCAAGACTCAGACTGGGTTCAGCCAGGCTAATGAAGCTTGTGCTGCTTCTGGCCATGCTGCATGTAAGGCTGGCTTCACACCTCCCCCGTGCTCCCAGAAACAGCAACGAAGCACGTGGATCTGCCCTGGCAGGGGTACAACCGTGTCCTCCCAGCACAGAGCCTGGGCTGACTCCACTCAAAGATCAGCTCAACTGTCTGTATGCTCATGGTGCACTTAATCCCTAAGGACACTCAAGAGCTGACCCCACGTAAGAATGTGTAAGAACAGCAGCATCAACAACAAAAGCTCACAATTTTCTGGTGCTGCCAGTTCGGAACAGATTATTAGTGGTATCTGAGTCAATGATGGTCCAGCCTCACTTAAAAGTCACACATTTTACAGGATATCCCAGATACCAGAAAACAACCATTCTGGAGCAGCTTCAGGTCGCTTCTCTAGGCAGACGTGCAGCAAAGGCTTCCTAGAAAGAAATCTCTCATCCAAGGTGTGCTGCTTTGACTTACCTCCTGGATGTGTTGCTCCAAATGACTGATCAATTTGTTCTATGGTTGGAGCAATTGCCTGAGAGTTAAAATGGACACCACTGGAAAAGGAAACAAAATGAATCTCCTTAAGAATACTGAATGGATGCTACAAATGTTTACTAATGCCAATACTGCATTTAAATTGGAAGAAGCCTCCAAGACTGAAGGAAAGAGTAAACTGGTAATTTAACCAAGTGCTACGTTCAAGAAAGGATAATTATCTACATTCTTTGACAGTTTTTTTAACAAGAATGATTAAAAAAATTAATTCAGGATAAAAAAAAAAAGAGAGACAAAGCAGTCACTAATCAAGAAGAAATCGTAGGAGGTCTCACATCACTTACCAATATTTTAACTTCACCTTTGTCAAGTCATAAACTTCAATCACCTGAAACACAGGAAACAAACGTTATCATAGTTCACACATTCACAAATCACTAGAGATTCCTTCTAAAGTAAAAGATGAGCACACCAGGACTAAGCAGGAGTATTCCATCTTGATACTACATGTCAGGACACCTAGAAGTCTCTCTGAAGCATTACAGAAGCAGAAGAGGAGCCTACAAAGAATCAGAGCAAGCCATTGTACCTAATTCTGGTATTTATTAAATATTTTGGACCTTACTGAACATTCCAAGGAGCTCTCCTGTCTGTAGATTTTAGGTTTGGGTCCTTTGTTCTGAATCCATTACTGTAAATGTGCATCTGAGATTGATTTCAGATGATTTTTATGTGACTGTTACTGGACCTTAAGGCCAGACTGGGCTTCCAGCAGATCATTTTGGGAAAGTACCCATGGTTAAATACAAGCTTCTTCCATCCTACATACATGTTCCTGTGTCAGCAGGCAAACACATAGAGCACATCATAACTGCTATAAAAAAAAGGTAAAGTGCTTTTTATGCTTTGTGTAGTTCTCCAACAAATCACTGGCAGATTTAGAAAGGACTCACTCTTCAGCTAGGGAATAAAGAATTCCCCAAGGAGCTTGCTACAAAATGTGGTTTTAAAGCCTAAAAATATCACCAGCTAAGAAGGAAGTCTTGGTTTTGGGAGATGCCCAGCAAATAACCCTAAATAAAACAACTTGTAATGATTAAGCCACTATATATATACATAAAAAAAATAAAAATCAACATTTACTGGTACACTGTTGACTCATAGAAAGTTGGAAGAGTTCTCTGAAGCACTTGGTTTGCTCGGGAAACCCACACAAGCAACAAGCACAGCACAAAGCAAGTAACAAAGGAAAGTTCTGGCAGAACCCACATAAGGAGGAGCAAACAAATTTTTCTTCTTCATAAATCTACTTTGAACTATATTTCTTGGAGCAACCTGGTTGTTTTAATTCAAAAGCCATTTGACATGTCCAGGTTTCCTTTACTGCACAGCTTGTTAAAAACAAAGGCTGCTTTTATGAAAAGCTATGAATTATTTTGGACTTTTTGCACCTTCCCCCCCCCCCCCCAAAAAAAAAAATAATTTCTGAAAATAGAGAAAACCACACACACACACACACACACACAGATCTAGTTTTGCAGCAACTACCAGAGGGCACTGGGCACTCTCCTGAAGTTCTGCTGGAACACACTAAGGTGGTGGGAGACAAAAGGATGAGTTGAACAAGAAGGAGGAGCAGAGCATGAGGAATGGAACGTTGCACAAACGAGGTCCCCCACAGGAGAAACACCCCAGCAGGAGCCACCCAGCACCCATTTGCCATCAGCCCTCTTGCCATGATCGAGACTCTTCTGCTCCCATCTGTATTTCTTTTTACTAACAGCAGAGGAAGAAACAAGCACAGCTCAGCAACAGTCTAAAGATCCCTCATGAAAGACCTGTATTGAAGGAACACTGCAACAGGCCAGAGCACGAAAAAAGGATTAATTTTTTTTAAACTACACTGAAAAAAGGATTAATCTTATTCTTTCTCTGTGCAGAGACAACAAGGACTCTTCAGTGCTGGGTTTACTACACAGCCAGCAGGTTTAAATGATTAAAACCTGATGTTTTGTTGCACTCACTGTTTTGATTATTACCACTGAGTAAGACTCATAAAAACATTCACGTAACTACTACCCAGCAGCAATGGACTGACTGTGAAATCTTCCTCCACCTCAGTGGGAGCAGGTACAAGAGACCTTGTTGCTAAAACTTACAGTCATGTTTTCAGAGCCTGGTCCTGGATCTACTCTCAGTTTAGCTCCAAATAACATGAGTGACAGTGAGCAGACACTGTGCACAACCTGCCTTCCTCTCCCTGAGAAAAGGGAAGAAACCTTTAAGGAATATTGCTATGGCTTTACTCCTGCACCAGCTTCCTCCTATTTCAGTAGCCTGTATTTCCATCCCAATTCAGCTTTCCTCTTCCTAGTTAAGACAAACAAACAGAAGGTATCACCACACCACTGAACCACAACATACCACAAGAGATAGGGGTTTTCTGATTTCTTTTTTTTTTTTTGAAACAAACTCAGAAGCACAAACCAGAAGAGTTCGTTTTTCCTACTTTTTCAAACAAACTTTGAAACACCTTATGGAGAAAGCTGAGAAGAACAGCTCTAGCATAGTTCTTAGAACACTGGGTGTTGAAACAACAAAGCCAGCCCCTCAAAAGCTGTTTGGAGATAAGAAACATGGCACAAGCCACTAACAGCACTTCAATAACACTACAAGATTGTGACATACCAATAAACATCAGTAAGCAAAGCCATGCACTTGAAGTGATTATGTCACTTTGGAGTTCAGCTCCCTTAAGAATTAAATGTGTTTTGGCAAGATTCCCTAGAGCAGGCATAGCATACACTGATAAATATCCATCTGACAGAGAGAATTTTCAAGATATTATCTTAACAATCGTAAATTCACATATGCAATCTGAATAATTAAGTTCTAAATCTTGTCAAAAATAAAAGTCCCATTATTACAGAAATTCTTCATGAACAAAAACCACCATAAGGCAATTACAACCCCAAATTTGGCAAAAAAAGTGCTCAGTCGTCCCCCAGCTGAGCTCAGTTTGCCCTGAAAACTGTTCTTCAAAATGTGTATTTTTGTAGGTAACGTAAAAGAGATTTTGCAGAAGGAAAATACAACCATACCATGGTGTTACAGGTTACTACCAGAGAAATAAGCACTTCCACAGAACTGCCATGGTTGGAAAGGACCTTTATGACCCTTTACAAATGTTAGAGCAGTACACTTGCACCCCATCAGCCAAATAACCCTCAGCACTTGGGTCACACAGACCAGGTGAGAACCACACTGACAACTGTTCAGCACAGCTGGTCCTGCTGAAAGGACCACCCTGAGTAACTGTGAAGTTACAGATAAACATTTTACATGTTTCAGCACAGAAAGCTTCTCAGAATTTTCTCCTGATCTAGTCATCTCTCTCCAGTCCCACAGATCTTTTGTATGGGTGAAATAACATCATTTTCATAACAGATTTTTCTGCTAATATAAGTGCCATGGGAGGTCAGTGACCAGCCTGCCCTTTATCATGCATCTTAACTACACAAAGCACCCTAGAAAGAGGCAGGTCAACACTTGGCCACCTAAAAGCACAGAAACAGAATTGCTGGGCTGAGGACTTTGATCATGGGACTAAAAACTCATCCAGAATAAACTGAAATCAGCGCAGGAGACAGCTGCTCACAACAGGCCTGGACAGGGAGAAATCAAACACCCACAGCTCCAAGTACCCTCTGAACCTAACTCAGCTGAAAACTGAGAACAGGAGAAGTCAGTTCACTTTCAAAAATAAAATGGAAGACAGGTAAAGGAACAAGCTGAGCAGAAAACAGCACTGTTGGGTTTGCACTAACTGATGATCTGACCTCAAACCCTCTGCTTAGCTTTAGAACAGCCTTTCATGGCTTCTGCTGCAACTTGAGACAAGATGGGCAAGTGAGACCACCTTGGACCATCACACTCCAACAGCACTCTTGTCTTAATCCTACATAGATAGATTTAATCCCAAACTGAGAAAATGCAGTTCACATCACATGATAGCACTGTACATGGGAAATTAAATGTCTAAAAGGACCCCACACTCATGGTCTGTTACCCAAGGGGGTTGGTTTGCATTGTTTTGTTTGCAGGAAGGGTGTTTTATTACCTTAAGTCTCTGATTGAAAGCATCAAACAGCAGTTTGATTCCATCCTGAGTCAGGTTAAGGATGAGGTCATGGCTAAGAGGTGACTGTAAAACAAACAAAAAAATCTGTTAGACTTTTAATCTCAAGGCTTCTTTGTTAAGAGACAGATCATTGTATAAGTATAAATTGATTACTTTGGAAAAAACCAAAACTGCCTCAGAAAACAACCACTAATAACATAACAATAAATAAACACAACAAAAATACACTTGGCCAAACCTCTCAACCTCCTCAGTTTCCTTATGAAGAGAAATACAAGTTCTGGTGTAAGATCTGCACCCTGCAAGAACTCCCCAAAGATCAACTGTCCATCAGTTTAAGTGAGGAGAGAGGGGAAAAACCACCTTGAAAATTAACATTCCAAGTTTAGCATCAGAGACATCACGCAGGGATAGCCTGTTGCATTCCTGGCACAAAAACAACAGCCCATCTCCCAGAGCCTCACATCAGAACCAAGCAGGCACTTGACAAAAAGATGGGAGAGGGCTTTCTGCTTCAACACTCAGTGTCACCGGCTCGCTCAGGCCTCAGAAGGAAGGCTTGAGGCTCTCCTGTTGTGAATTTAGGTTTCCTTAGTTACCGTGAATCATAACAACTGAAGGCTTAATTTGCAGTCTGCTGGAGTCAATAGGAGACATTCCTCTGGCCTCACTGGTGTCTGCACAGGCTCTGAGCCATCCCGGCTGCTGCCACACTGGGAGCTGCTCACCCCTCTGCTGGTACAATCCACACACACTCAGCTGGCCCCAGTTCAGCTGTTTGATCCTGTACCACCTGAAACATGGGCTTCAAAAGGCTCTGCCCTCCACAGCTGTCTCCTCAGAGAGGGAAAAAAGCTGAAGGACAAGCAGGCAGCAATATCCATGCCCTAGAACTGCACCAAGCAGTTATCTAGCAAAAGGCAGAATGGGGATGGGACACCTGGGGCGGAGAGGGGCTTCTAGCTTGGGCTGCCACACCACACGGCCCCTTTGAGGAACTAAGCAGAAGCCATCTGGAAAACTGTTACTCTCACCCTTTGCTCTGCTGTGTTTTGACTGTCAGAAGCCCAATTTCCATCCTAAATTTTCCCACCTCTCTATTCTCATGCCAGCACTGCCTCCTAGCCTGGATACTTTTAGTGCGTTCTCACATGCACCTCCTACCCCTTCCTAACCCAAGTCATCAGACCCCAGACTTCCCATCACTGGCTCATAACAAGCAAGCCACAGGGTTTCAGTGCCCAGTGACACAAATTTCCCATTCCCCTTGATTGCTCCAGTAGCTTTTCCTGAAGCAGGTTAAATTCAAGCTCATCTTTCTTGAGCATCATCTTCTAAATGAACCTTTCACAGCACAATGGCATCAACACTTCACCCCTGCCAGCAAACATCCATGGGATCTTGTAGAACTGAAGTGCTGCAATAGAGCTACAAGCCTGAGGCAAAAAGGTCTCGTGTTGATCCTGACAATCTTTTTTAAAAATTCTTCATAAATTTAATTTAGAAAGGCTACAGATAGAGCAAAAACCCATGTGTGATGCTGCATTTAAATATACCAACAGAGTTCTGATCTGGGATTTCTGCACTTCACTGGTTTCTAAGCAGAATTTTCATAAGGTTATTCCAAAATTAATGAGAGCATTACAAGTACTCTGGAAGGGGTGGAAAAAAAGAAACCAACAAACATCTGAGGAAAAACTTGATAATTAGTACAGCAAATAGCTTCTCTTCTATGCTGGCATATTTTCTAATATAAGAGAAGTTTCAAGGGCACAAATTCAGTTCATGTGACTGTTAATACACAAAATAGAACCTCAAGTATGAAAGATGATGCCAGGAAGCAACAGGAGAGTCCCTGCTGAAGGAAACAACTCAGATGTGCAGATACACTGCTAATCTACTTAAAGCTGCAGGAAAAACTGTTACCACTGAACAGTCCCATCATACAAATCCAGAGGCTTAGGAAAATATACAAAGGCAACTAAATGTCTCACTTAAACTGACCGAAAAGGAGTTAAAACTCTTCAGTCACAGCAAAGGGTTCATCAAGCTTTTTTGGCACAATCTGGGCATCCCATTTCTGTCAAGTTAAAAAAAGAGCTGTGGGCAGATCTAATTGCATTTAATTGTCATATAAATTTTTGAAAGGAATTACTTGCTCCTGGAGTTCCAGGATCAGAAATTCAAGTGCTTTAGATGCAACAGCTTTAAATAGCATTTGATCACTGTGCTCAAAGGCACTCTTTTAGAAAGCAGAGAGGAAAGACATGAGGAACATTCAGGTAGAGTTTAGCTAGATAAGAATTGTGCATGGTGAAGTTTACTTCTAAGAACTGCAGCAGCAGCTCTGTGTGTTCAGCTGCTAATGAAGTGCATGATGCCCTGCACAAGGGTGAGGATACAGCCAGTCAACTACAGGCCTCACGTAGTGTGTGGAAAAAACTGCGCCACTATCAGGCACTGAATTGGAATAATAGAGAAAAAATTATCAGGAGCACAACTATTCCACAGAGTTGAGAGCTACTGTCTTGTTGCACTATGCAGGTGTTAAAATCTTTACATCTATTACAGTTTGGGGAGAAGAACCCTACACCCCTCTGCAGACAGAATACAAATTCAGTGTATGTGGTCAATCCCAACGCAGCTTTGCCAGAGACATACAAAGCCATCCAGTGGTACTCCCTGCTTTCTAACACCAGACCGCTAATCATCCTGTGATTCCACAAACCTGAGAGGGGCAGGAATCTCATTATTTGTCTGAACAAACCCAGAAATAATTCTGGAATGCACCATGGCAATAAAAACTACAAAACCCTCCAGAGCATACAAACCCCCAAGGAACGCACTCCCTGCCAGACGGGTGCTCAAGTACAAGGAGCTAGATTTTCAATCTGCAACTCAGCCATCATAAACCTCACAGATCTCCATCACGTGAAACAAAAAAGGAGAATTCATTTAATGATATGAAATATCTATCCAGAAGGAAAGGCCAGAGTCAAGCTCATTCCTCAGCCATCCAGTATTCCCTGTGAACATGTGAGCCCTCAATCAGTATTCTGATGCAAGCTGACATTCCAACAGACTTGGCCTTTTCCCTGATGCAAAGATCTGCAATCTACAATGTGTATCACATCTGATTAACAGGCATTTCACATAATACACCTTCAAAGAGTCACCATTCTCCTGTGTCCCACCTCTTCCCTTCCACTTCCTTCAAAAGTAAAGGTGGGTCTACAACATGTTTTATTGGATCGAGCAGAAAGGCTTCTCTTCTAGTCTCCTTTTTGATGAGAGTCAAATGTATTAGGAATTTAATGTTTAGTTATGAAGAATGATTAAAACATTTAAATTATTGCATCCACTTTCTGCAGGCAAAATTGCAGATGCAGAGAGAAAGCACAGAAGCCTTTTCAGAGGGTTCATCACCACGGAACCAAACATGAAAATGTAAAGTCATGAGCGATTCAGTACATCAAAACTACTGAAATGCTTGACAATGATAACTTAAAAAGACTAGAATTAAATTATCCCGCTAACTACAGGTTATTTCCCTTTCTTAGAGAAGAAACAACACTACACCACCACCACATACAAAACTGACATCTCTTACATCACTGCACTGAGGCTTATTACCCTTGATGTGAAACTGTTAAAAGCTACACCTCTGACACCACGGCAATAATTTGGTGTAATCAAACTTCAAGCAGGCCCACAATTCATACAATCCATATGTCAACATGCCCCCTCCATGGCTGAAGCAGCACGAGGTGGGTGACCCAGCCAGCCCACACGTTACTCACCTGCTCGCTGTAGAGAACCTGGACGTTTTTGATAATGCGACAGTGCTTCTGGAGGATTGCTACAGCCTGAGCCAGGGGCATGCCTGGAGAGAGAGCAGAGGCATGGCTTCAGTTGGGAGCAGCTAACGGGGGGGTTTCAACAGCAAGGCTGCTCCTGAGGTAACAGCTGCCATCAGCACGTTAGGACAGGAAGGTGTGCGACCCACAAACCAGCCTGGTGGGATTGGCACAGACCTGGCGTCGGAAACGTCGCTGCTTATCCATCCACTTGGTAGGAGTAAAGTATCTCTGGACCCAAAATTAAACAGCAGGGTCCAGGCAGAAAGAGCACAGATCCTTCTACAACCCCTGCATAAACTCTTCTGCTTTCTGGGGTTAACAACCTGCTAGCTGAAGAACTGCCCTGGAGCAGGCAGAGACTCCCGCAGACGCTCAGCAGGACCCCACTCTATGGCACAGCCTTTACCAGGGCTGATCCAGCACTGAGCAGTCACACAGACAGACAAACACTGGAGCAGAGCAGTGACGCTCCTCAGACCCAACAGGCTGCATCAGCTGCTGACACGGCTACGCCTGTGTCAAGGAAGGAACTTCATCTTCTCAATTTACAGACAAGATAAACACACTGAACAATTGGGTTCAATTGAAGTAATACACTTAATAACCCTCTAATGCAATTTCAAGGGCTTTTTTTTTTGGGGGTTGTTGTTGGTTATTTTTTTCTTCAGTGCACATCTTATCTCTCCAGCTATAAATTTTTGACAGCAGAACGGAAGAGCTGATTCTGCAGAAAGAACAGCACCACACCATCACATCCTTTATCACACCTCAAACCTCTGCTGCCTTTCCCAACGAAATCTGATCGTGCTCCTGGATCCAGAGCAGGTGTTTATAAAGAGAGGTTAGGGGCTCCTTATTGGGAGGTTTTGTTTCCCTACTAATTGCTGTGAGCCAATTTAGATTAGTTATCTGACATTTGATTTACATTCCTTGTCCCCTTCCTCTCTATTTCTAGTCCAGAAAGTTGCTTTGGTCAGGGAACATTTACCACGAGACCTGTGTTTTTATTCCATTAACAGTTCAGGCATTCACATTTTCAGTTACTAGCTACACCTCTCAAACCCAGACTGCACATCATGTTCCAAAGCACCTTTAGACATTATCTACAGCACCAAGGTGGGACAACTCCCTCCCTCTCTGCCAGACACATGCCCAGATCACCACAGGCACTGCTTTAATCTAATACTAGCATAGCACTAAAGAAATAAAATGTATTATTTTCACTGTCATGTTCACTAAAGTACGTGCCTGTCGTGCCCAGACACTGCAGCTCTCCTGTAATTGTGAAATCAAGTTTTGACCCAACAAGCTTATAGATAAGAATGACAGTGATTCAGCCTGTAAATACCACATACATCTGTTCCTGTGAAACTGTTCTTCACAGCAACCCATAATCCTGGAAACATATTTATTTCTGCAACTAGAAATTATCCACCAGATGATATAAAATCAAAAAGGATAGTTTTTACTTTAATAGCAGTAATAAAATTAAAATGTACAGAGACACACAATAAAGCAGCACTGTTTCTTATTATCTAGGAAATGGCAGTTGCCTTGCAGCCTAAGCAGCTGAGTTTTAAAAAGACAGTTATTATATATTAGATAATATTTCCAAAATGGAACAGAAACATAAATAACAGCAAGAAGCTCAGATCAAAGACGCTGCTGTGAAAATTTCCCATTTCTTAACCTAGTACAAGATACGATTCCAAAAAACAGTAAAGATGATCTAAAATTTCAAACCTAATTTTCAAAGCCAGGAGACTTGCAGAGGTAAGACCCTGAGCTCCTGGAACAGCCAAGGGGCAGAGGCTGAAGCAAAGCTAGTGAAGAAGGGGACAGAACCCACACACCACCAGCGAGTGCCAGGAGCAGGCAAGGTTTCAGTAACAAAAAGTTTGTGTGTGTTCTGGGGTATTTTTAAGCACATACACCAAGTTCAGTCTGTAGCCTGATGTAAACTGATGCAATCTGGGGTTGGTAAGTGTGCAAACAGACAGCTCATGTGACTCCCTTACTCAGAGCTTTCTCAAGCTGCAAGAAGGGACACGGGCTGGTTTCCTTCTGTTTACAGCCACCGAGAACCAAGTGGATCCTGCCACGCAGCTGCTCAGCAAAGCCATGATGGAACAACTGAGGTTCTCCAAGAACCTGCCTGGAGGAGCCAGTGTCCTCCTCCCTTTGCCTCCAGCAGCAGGGAGCCAAAGGAGGAGCAAAGGAACCGGGTTATTTTTCTCCACCCTTCTCACACACACACCCCCTTCTCCTCAGCGTTCATCAGCCTTTGCAGTCAAAGAGCAACACAAAGAATTCTTTTTGCCCTGCTCAGCAGTCAGGGGGAAGGAGGGAAGCAAAGATGGTTTCCAGCACATCAGACAGTCAACCAAAGGGAGCCATAGCAAACAATGCCCCCAAAGACCAGCGCTGGGACTCGCCCATCCCCAGCTTGTCCCTGTTCTAAACGCTGGGTGATACCAGCGGCACCAGACACTCCTCTCACATACACCGGCTGTGAATAACACACCCCAAAGTGTCTGTCTGTGCTAGGGCTGTTTGTCGTGAAGGGGGGAGAGGAGTACATAAAGATTAAAAATCAACACAAGAAAATCAAAGAGAAGATGAATCTTAACATATTCAATAAGGAGAAGTGAAACTTTGTAGGAAACGAAAGTATCAAAGGCAAGAGAAATGCAGCTGTGCCTTAGAAATTACACATCTCAGAGGCTAATAATACAGCTATAGGCAGTGCAGAATAAGGACTTAATTGTTCTCCTGTAAAACAGCAGGAATGTAGCCCGAGAGGAGCAGTGACACAGGTATCCAGCTGAACACAAAACTCAGCCTTGGATAAATGTTTTATGCTCTGCTCACACAGTGAGTCAACACCAGAGCCAGAAACAGAATCCAAAAACTCATGTAAGAAATTTTCCTGGCATTTCCCCTCTGTCACCTCCACTGAGGGCACAATTCTGGGAGCCAGAGTCAGCAGCAGTTCAGGAATACTGCCATTAGCTCTGTTCTGAGCAGCAGAAACACCACTGGCAGCCAGGATCTTGCACCAGTGCTCCCAGCCTCGCTACCGGGGGCAGAGCTGAACCAGCTCCCTCGGCAGGGACCACGTCCACACGACATCCCCAGTGCAGGACAAAGTTGAGTATCTCAACACCCAGGCAGCCTCCTGCTCCATAGCAGCAGGTCATGCTAATTATATATTAGACACATCACGTGGTGGCTATGTTTACTCCAAGAATTACAGCTGAGTTTCCTCCCTCCTGCATCTGTGTGTGTGTGTACACATAGAGACACAGATTATATATTTAACCATGAGATTGTATCAACGGCCTTCTTTGGGGGGGTTCTTGGGAGAATCCACCTCATTTTCTCTCTTCCCTTTGTTTGTTTTATAAGGAGAACAGAGGGGAGCTGGTACTACATGTTTATGAAGATTGCCAGGGTATATAATTTGAGTTCGCTTTTTTTTTCAGGCAACCCAGTTACCAAAGGATCACGGAAGGTCACACAGCACCAAGAGAGCCCAGTAACATGTCAGTGGTACAAGGAGAACACCAAGATCTCCAAGGGTGGGACCTGAGGTGCTATAATTAGCCTCCAAAAGCCACTCGAATGCTCCCCCCACCCCGTGACCAGCCAGTGGTGCTCAAGCCAGAGCAGCATGAACAGCCCTTTGTGCCTGAGGGGGTTCATACAAACAACTCCAGGCCACAGCAGCACTCCTCTGGTGCCATCCCAGCTCAGCAGGGCTTTAAAGGGACAGCCTGCCCCCCTGCTGCCACGGGGGACAGCAAGTTCTGGCTGATACAGCGGGCTGCCATGCTGTTCACACTGACCAGACCACTACCACTGACCATGCTTTAGGCAGAGCAACAGCAAAGATGGAAAGCTCTGAGAGAAAGAGCCCAACACTGGTGTCTCAACCAGCCACCCAGGAAACACAACAGCTACACTATTTCCTGAGAGTTTCAAGGACCACCAATATCTGTCTGAAAACACAGGCCATCTGAAGAACCCACAGTACCAGAGTTCCAGCTGTACACTGAAGTGCCTTGGGCTGAGCACCAGCCAAATTTCTATCTGCTGGGGGAAAGCTCTTTCTCATCACAGCAAAACAGAACAATGGCAGGCAGGGAAGAACTTCTCAGGGAGGTGAAAAATAAAGACCATGGGGAGATAAATCCTTGTTACCTAACCCCAAGAAAACCTCTCCAAAGTTTACTTTCTCTACTGTAATGTCGCAACCCAGCAAGGACACAAAGAAATTGTGAAACTCTACTCTTGTTTATGAAGGGTTTGCACAGAACAGCACAGTATCAGTGCACAGTTAAAGACACTGATATCACCTGACACACACTCAGGTGACAACCAGTACGTCTATGACCCCTCTCTTTTAGGAGTTATTTCTTCTAGTCTAAGAGGGTGAAGCAAGACAAAAGACGGTAAACAAGTAGAAGAAAGCACATGAGCTGATAAACAAAGCACAACTCGGTGTACAAAAGCTGAAGGTGAGATCATAAGCTACCAGGGGATCCTTAAAGATCACACATTAGTATTTTTAGCGACAGAGAACGGTGAGCTTTGACTCTCCCTCCCTTTCACTCTCGCAACCCCCTCAAAGCGCTGGGAGAATCCCCAGGGACGCCGGGACCCGACCCCCGCAGCTCACGCACACAGGGCCCGGGGCAGCCAGGCGAGCTGCCGAAGCGGGGGGGGGGCACACACCAACACGCACTTACCCAAGGTGAACTCCCATTGCTCGTTCCCCAGAGACCGCTCGGGCACCACCTCCAGATCTAGCATTGGCTCAGGTAGCGCGGAGGCCGCGGGCTGGCACGGCAGGTCACCGGTGGCTGCGCCGGACCTCTGCGGGAAGCGGGAGGGAAGCTCGCAGAGCCTGTACCCGCCCCCCCTCGCCGGCCAGCCGCCCCCCGAGAGGACCCACCACCCTCA
>VYZX01015035.1:7563-47198 GCA_013401335.1 Brachypteracias leptosomus
AAAAAAAAAAGAAAATCACATAGAATAATAAGGCAAAGTCAGCTTGGTCTTGGAGCCTGGAAGCAGGTTTGTTTGGGTTTTTTTTCACAGAAATGTTCTTTTATTATTCCAGACACTTTATAAACCTGTGGAACAAAGACTCATAAACATGGCCATAGGTAAAGATTTCTGCCTGGAGTCTCTCTCCTTCTCTGTTTATACATTGTGCTGTTAGATGATTAAATGCAGAAATGTTAGTTTTATTTCCTACTTTAATGGATGTTTGTTAAGATGTTGTTTCTAAGGAAAGAGAGTTGTTTTATTTGTCACAAAATGATCTTGCATTTTTTCAGGAATAAAATCAATTTGATCCTCACAATAAATAACACATCTTTATAATAAATGCAAAAAATGAAATTCCATGTCTTTACCTGTGCACTAAGATGGTAGAAGTCTTTCTTATTTTTATTGACATCTTTCAAACTATGTTGTCACTTGTAGAGGATTGTAGACTACATACATGTGCTCTACTTGGAGAGGTGCTAGCAGCAGGGGGGATGCAGGGGTGGCCTCTGTGAGGAGAGGCTGGGGCTGCCCCATGCTGGACTCAGCCAGCTACAGCCACCTGCACAATGGACGTACTGCAAAATTGAGCTGAGCCTGTCAGCAAAGCTGGTACTACCTCTATGAAAAAGGTATTTAAGAAAAGACAAGAACACCAGAGAACAGTGAGCAAGGAAAAAAGTGTGAGAAACAGCCCTAGGAACACCAAGACTGCAGAAGAAGGAAGGGGAGGTCTCCAGGCATGGAGCAGAGGTTCCTTTGCAGTCTGTGGGAGATCAGACTAGAGCAGATACACACTCTTCAGCCTGTGGAGGAGCCCATACTGGAGCAGGTAAATATTCCCTGAAGGGACTGCAGCCAGTGGAGAGCCCAGCTTTTCCTGACAGGAGCTGTGGACTGTGGGAAGGACTCACGGTGAAGCATGGAAAAGTGCAAGGAGGAAGGAGTGGCAGAGGGGAACTGTTATGAACTGAGTGCTTCCCCACCCCTCTGTGCTCCTTGGGAACAGGAGCAGGTAGAGGAGTTGGGAATGAAGAAGGGAAGGTGAGTCCCAAAAATAAAGAGGGATGGGGGAAAGGTGTTTTAAGTTTTTTGCCTTTGTTTCTCCCTATCCAATTGGATTTTTTATTTTTTTTTCCTCTGAGTCCATTCTGTTTTGCCCATGACAAACGGTAAGTGATTTCCCTGTCTTTATAATGATCCACGAGCTTTTCCATCTTATTTTCCCCCCAGTCCTGTGAGGGAGGGGAGTAAGTTGCTGGGTGGGCATCTGGTGTCTAGCCAAGATAAACCCACCAAAGTATAATACACAAACTTTTGAAACAATTCTGTTTTAGTTAATTTTACATATGTATTTTCTTTCTCACATAATGGGAACTATGAGTTTTATATTGAATCTCACAGACTCAGAAGCAGTGTAATATAACTGTTGAAATGTGAATTAATTTGGTCTAATGATTGACCAAGTACTGAAATACTAAAAAATGAAGAGTAAGATCCCCCAGCATCATCACACAGTAAAACTTAGCTTCCAATATACCCAGTTCATTCCGTTTACAAGTAAGTCCCTCCATACTTACCTGAACTTTCAGTCAATTCCTTATATTTGTCATGGAGAGCGCTCAGCAAGTGGCAGGTGTCTTGAATACTTTCTGTAACATTCTCCAGCTGCTGGCTGAGAGATCTGCTCAGCTCTTTTGTTAAAGGGATCAGTCTAAGCATATACTCCACTATACATTCATTATCCAAATCACTTTTCAGAAGCATATCTCTTGCTAGCAAGTTTATGTGCCAGATTTTTTCCAGGAGTTGGCTTGATTTGCCTACAGGTGTAATCTTACCTTCAGCCATTTCCATTTTATGTTCCAAATACACTACTACAATTTTTTTTCTGCCAAACACTTCTACAGATTGTTGTACTTGGTTCAGACTACTGCACTGTTCAGTGTTTGTAACCTAAACTGCATTTAAAAAAGTACTGTGTTCAACATATGTTGACAAATCCAACTGTAGCTCAGAAACTTAGTTGATGTTGACTATTAAAAAAGTTACTAGGTGACAGAAAGGAGTGGCTCTCCTGTAACTACAGGCAAGTTTTGCCAAGAGATGCCAATGTACACCATGCACCTTTAAAGGAAGTTACATAACTCAGTTACATAGCAGTGACTTAAATTTCAGGAATGAGGAGCAACTCTTCAGATGCTGTAAATGATCAGTACCTATGAAATACAGCTTCACTGTGAATTCATAATTATATAGTCGCCACCAACAAGGAAGTGTTTTCATTGCAAACTAACATTAAATTCACTTAACACAAATTTCTGACAACCATATTTCATTTGTTGTTTGGAGGCCTCAAATAGGTGGGACAGGTCCAAGCTGCTGTGCAGTCTGGATGAATATTTAAATATGTAGGTTTCAGCAATACAAGAATCTACAAATCTAATTCTGTGATTAGCAAAAATATTTATTCACAATTTTTTTTAAATATCCATTGCTATGTTTTCTAGGGTATGTAGAAGAATGTAAAGAAAAAACAGTAACATCTAAAAGTTCAAATAACTAATGACTGAAATTTTGTTTGATACGTTGGAAGTTGAGAAGCAAATGTATGGGAAAAACATGAGCTCATTAAGCCTATCTCAGCATCAAGAATTGACTATATGTGGTTCATGGGGAAATAACACTGTCCTCAAGAGTACTCCCATGAAAGTGGGCAGCGCTGCTTTTGCAGGGGCTCACAACCATGTGCTTCTGAAGGCAACCTGGGAGGAAGCAGGGCCTGTACCTGGACAGGGTTCCTGTGCTGTTCATTGTTTTCAGTGGGTGAAATATGAGCACTGATACTTCGATGATAGTATTTGCAGTGATTACCCTTTCATCCAGCAAGTTCAGGAAAAGAAGTCTTACCAGAACAGCAGTGAAAACAAGTGGAGGAATAGCACTGACATTCTCTTATTGATGCTAGTTAGCATTGCCTTGTGCTAGGGCGGAACAGGTCTGAAACCCTCATGAGCAGAGTTCAGTACTGTGCTAAATCAGAAGTATCACATAAACCAAAATATTTTATAGTTTAAGAAATGTACTACACAAATTGATACAGTGGCTTTCCTACTAAACATTCCTTTTTATGGCCCACTATAAATATAGTTAATATACTACAGCTTTAAATAGCAATTAAAATGGGACTGTGATATAAAAGCACACTGAAAATTACATCTAAGCATTGCAAGAACTAATCAGGTAATTTCAGCAGAGTGCTTTGAAGATGTAAAGCACTGTATAAATGTTAAAATAACAATGAAAGATATAAAGTGTCTTTAATCAAACGTATGAGCTGAAACCAGCTGTAATTATTAAATTCAAAAGGAAAGTTCCTTTTTACTCATTATAGTTTGCTTGATCAAGCTTAGTGTACTACACAGCTAACACAAAAAGGTACATGAATTGTTAACCTATTTATAATTTCTGGTGGTCCAGCATCTCCACATTTTCCCAAATTATTCCTAGTAAAAAGGGAACTCTGAAAAGAACACCTGTTTTCATGCAGAGGAAGTAAAAAATATCATCTTCCTACCCAAAATTTTTGGGATGTGTAAGGGAAAAAAAAACAGAAGATGGTCAAAACCATTATTCTTTATTTACTGTATGGTATTGCATAGACAAGTTCTAAGTGAACTAAATAAATTAGTGATGTGCAGATGTGAGTTATGAAAAAGGACATTAGTTTGAATAAAGGTAAAAGAAAATCTGATTTTTAAAAAGTAACCTTTGTATGTGAAATAGATACCAATAAATGCACCTGTATCAGAATATGCTACTCGTTGGCTGTTGTAGAGCTTACAAGAAGCTACTGCAACACAGTTAGAAATACAGCTTTAGAAGATATTACAAGATCTGATCTATATTATTGTTCTTTGCCATAAGCAAATTGTTTTGTTTTTTGCCAAAAAATTATATCTCTAACTCCTGCTTCAGCTAATAGATGCTATCTGTGTAAATTGTCTATTCATATTTGAAAGAGGACATTGGTTTATAAAATATTTGTCTAAAATACATTCAATAAGAGAAAGGAAACTATTATGATTTTTTTTAATGGGTAGTTAATTTCAAGCCTTAGAGATAAAAAAATTGTATTGATCTTCTCTGTAAACATGAGTGAAACATGTTAAAACTCAAGGTTTTGTAAAAATATGAAGTGCTACATGGTATAAGGGTTTGCAATTATAGAGTGGTCTGTATAAGAATTTATCGTAGAGGCAATTAGGTAAGCTACATTCCTACTGAAACAGTTACTACACAAGTGCTGCTATTGGCAGACATTTGAATTTTAAACAATAATTACAATAAACAGTGATTATATATCAGATCACATGACAGAAAATGAGTCAGTAATGGCCACTCAAATTACAGTTGACTCTTCCATTGTTTTCACTCTTCAGCAGTAGTAAAGAGAATGTTTATTTAGGTTATCTGATGATCAGCATTTGAAAGGTCTTTAAATTCAGCTATTCATATAGCAAAAATATAGTTTTAGTTAAGCAAAAATAGGTCCCACATCCTATTCTAATTTCATCCCAGTATTGAACTATGAAAACCCATTATTTGTCATATTTTGCTAGTAATTCATTGTTTCTCCTTACTTGAAGAATGGTGATAAATTATGTAATTGGAATTTCTTCATCTTTGATGCTATTTAATGCATAGTCTTATGATTTAAGTTCTATGTTTATGTACCATGCAACATACCTATAAAGTCTTTTGGAACAATTAGACATTTGTTACTAGACACAAGCTCTTGCCCAAGGAGATCCAACGGGTAGTAGTAGCTTTCAGGGCCCTGCATGCACCCATAGACCTTCGTGGCCCGGTCTCACATGGTGAGTGCAGGTGATTACCTGGGACATGTTTGAAGCTTTGTGAATGCTGAAGATTGTAAATGTTGCTGAAATGAGTAAAATATAACCAGAAAACATGAAGGGTAAAGAAAGAAGAGAACATGAGTCATTCAGAAATACTACAGGAAAGTAAGTGTATATTTCCTGAAAATATGTCACCCTGTATTAATATATAGTATGCTGAAGAAAATAAGCTAGTGTAATAGATGACATATGTGAAAGAGGAAGTCCTTTCAATGCAGTATGATAAAGAATCAAGTACAAAGGTTATTTAAATAGAGTTTATATCATATAGTTAATGCTGGAGTTTTACAATCGCTTTAAGCTTATACTTTTGTGAAGTTAAATTCAACCTGGATTCGTTATCAGAGATGGTTTACTACCCAGAACACCAGCTACAGAGAGGTTGAGAAAGTAGGAATAAGCAGGCTTGATAAGGACAATATTACTCCTTTCTCCAGCAGAGCCAATTTTAATGATTAAACTATAGTTTGATCTTTCAGCTTTTACTACAGAACCCTGGGGAGAAGAAAAAAAGACACATACACACACACACAAAACATGACACAATGAAAATCAGTTCTGGGATATCGTATCAGAAGAAATTCACAGATTTTGCCACTGTGGATCCCCAGCCTCACTGGAAATTTCTGCCCAAAATATATCCTTTAACTGGGAAAGAATCAGACCCATGGGGATAGAATGAAGACATAGGATGGTGTGTTTACCATTACACAGGGACACCAGCTAATTAGTCTTACAGTAACAGACTCACAGGAAAAGAGATATTGGTGTCCTGCAATCAAATTGCAAAATAGGGCCCTAGGCCTGGGTAGATACTATAATGTACAGGGAAGAAAATGAAAAAAAAATAAAATTAAGAGACAATGTGTAAGAAATAAAAGTGCAAGGACAATTGTGATAGATGTAGAATTCTTACTAGATGGTATCTCTTAAGGTCTTGGGGATTATATTATTTATCTGGTTTGTGTGAAAGAACTAATAACAAAAGAGCTGTGCACTCATCCTCAGAGCTTAGTTCTCCATTGTGTTTTGCCTTTCTGAAGAGCAATTCTACTCTGATTTTGTTTTAAAACAGTTGCTATTCCTGATTACTTTTACTTTTAATGATATTCTTTAAATAATTGAAGAGTCCTTAAAAAAGAGAGCTGTCACATCTGTATTAAATGGATGTAAATTGAATGTAGGAGGAATATCAAATATCTAAATATCAAATTTAGAAAAATAAGGATCAAAGTATAAATTTAAATTAAGTTACCATTTACCATATGCACATGTTCTTTCCAGAATACCTTAACACTGTTGCATAGCTGATAACAAGGGAAGTGGACTTTGTTCTGCTAGGAAAAGAGATTAAACTGTATGATGCAGATCCAGTAAGTTCTATCTTTATATTCTGTGTATAATGCAAAGTTCAGTACTTGATACTACATACATTTTGGTACTTTTATTAATCTATTTGTATTTGAAAACGTGTGTAATGGCTCTTCTTGTCTCTGGTATTCTAAGGCTCAAGTGAGAAAACAATATTATAAGAAAACAAAGGAAGTGTTATAGACGTATCGTGCTGTAGAAATTATATTATTTACTCATATGAAAGATTCAGTTTGAAATACACCGTAGTGACCAGTGCTGGTTGTTTTTAAGAAAGTCATAATCCCCATGACATATATAATTATGAAATAATATGGTTATATAAGGCATATTGCTCCTAGAGCAGTCATAGTGCTTGACATTAAGCCATCTTAACTATGTATCAGTGTGCATGAGCCTCACATTAGGACAGGCAAAGCTCCAGAGTGTAGGAGGGACAAAAGTCTGAGCCTGTGGTAAACCCCAGTGTGGAGCTGCCTACATACCTATATTCACTGAAATGCAGTATCGTGGTGTTGGCCTGAATTTGCTGTTACATTTAAGTTAACTTCTTTGCAAGTTTCAGGTAACCAGTGTTGAGAAAACAAGCCATTCTTAGCTGTGCTGGGGTAGAGCTAACACACACACATGGGATCAGGATGCTAACTTTGTTTTTCTCTTTTCTGACCCTGATCTATGCCAAACTGTGTAGGCACACACTTTGCTTACCTTTGAGATTGGAGAGGGAGAGGGGGAAGGGAGGAGAAGTTTTGCTTACATTTTTTTCATTCTCATTTAGACCATTGGTGCACTGTAGAAATGACAATGAATGATTTTGGTAATTTAATTTAAACTAGAATTTCCTTTATTTTTAAATCTATTTCCTTTTAATTTTGTTCTGTATGCAAGAACTGTGAAGGCCTCCAGGGTTCTGAACATTCGTACACAAGTGATAAGTTTTGTATCGCAGTAGCTGAGCAGAGTATGTAATTTGGACTCCATACCAATGACCCTAAAGCAAAAAGATTTAGTCAAGGTTTTGATCTTACATAGTTTTTTTACCTTTATGCATACAAAATTGAATTATCTTGAATCAAGCCTTTGTGCGATACACTGTCTTTCCAATTATTTTGTAAGGAAAGGACAAGATTACTACAGTGTCTCTCAAAGGTCAGAAGCTTAATTAACTGTTTACCTGGAGAAGATCATAATTTCCACAGTCTCTCTGTTGGTTTTGTCTCATTTTGTAAGATTAAGTAATAACCTAATTATAACTTTTGGGAAAAACTAATTCTTGAAAGAAAAATGCATTTTGATGTGATTAGCAACGGTATTTTGTAGCTACTAAACATGATTGATGTTGTTTTCATTATACAAGAAAAAACTATGGGCTTGTCTACCCAATGTTAAAGTAACACTTATTTAATTGCAATTTTAATTAGATTTTAGAAAGGGAGAAGCTGTAGAAACATGACATCAAAGTGTTGTTTTCATTTGATGGTATTTCTTTTCCTGATGACAAAGTCTTGGTCTCAGTTATATAGCTGTCCTCAATAATGGAGTTAAACCTCCACTGCTCTTAAGAGATACCCTTGATACAAAGCAGTCATTGAAGGAAGCATGAAATTTCCTGAGTAGAAGGTACAAAAGATAGTGATAACTATGACTATATGGATATAGAATGGTGTGACCAATTTCAGCAGAGCTTGTAACATAAGCTGAGTATTTGAGATTTCTTCAATGGCAATCTAATTCAAAATTGTAGGCAGAATACTTATGCCACCCTTTATTTACCTAAAATAACTAAGGTTACAGTTACTTCCAGTGCCACCTGGTACTCCTCAGGTGACTTGTTTACTTTTAACTTTTCTTTTAGCATTTTACATTTGAGATTGTTTCTCAATTTTCTATTTAGAAAAGACACTGAAAACCAAGGAAACTGTATGCAGAATGTCATGTGGCTTCTGTAGAATGTGAGCAAGTCAATGCTGTGTAGATAAAACCTTAATGATGTGTGATTTATTGATGTGTGATTTTTTGTGAACTGTGTAGAAGACGAATATGGGGAAAATGGTGCACTTTGACGTGCAGGAAAGTTCCTCAGAGGGATTTATTTTCAAATAAGTTTAAGAATGCTCCGTTAGACTTCTCAAAGATGACAGGAAGTTATGCCAAGATAACTAGGTCTCCTAAATGAGAGCAATAGAAAGAAATAAAAAGGGACTTACACACGCTTTGAAGACACATTTGTATGCAAAAACAACTTGAAAACCATTAAATATAAATGAGAGACAGAAAAGTGCTGGGATAAGGTCTCACATTGAACACAGGTACTCTGAAAAGGAAGTATTGAAGCCACCCCTTAGATTTTCTAGTGACATTTCTTGGAGAAACCATAAGCAGCAGCTAGAACGAGAGATTGATTCTAGTTATTTTATAAATTTGGTTTGTTTGGATTTGTTGTTTGTGTTTTGTTGTGTTGTTTTTTTTTTTCTTGTTTAGATGCTTTTCATTTTAAGCAAGAGCTTAGCCTCCCTGCCTTGCTATAATAAATTGGAAGTTTTTATTTCTAGGCTTGTGAACTCAGATGAATCTTATACATAGGACATGCTTTTACTTCCTCATAAGTAATGAATTCAAATAACACAGTACTGCAGACAAAATTCTCAGGCTGTCTGCAGATTGAAACACATATTAATGTATATAAAAGTGGGGGATCACCAGCCCATAGGACTGTATCAGCAGGTTTGCATGCTGGCTCAAGACAGCACACAGAGTGGGTTAGTCTGGGGCAGTACTGTATTGTGTGCTTTGGCAAAAGGCAGTAGATAGGCCCTCCTTAATTTCCAGAAACCTCATGTTGTCTCAGGGGTGTATTTTAAATTGCCATCTTTGCAGACTCCCACTGAGCATGAGGTCAAGTTCTATGTTTCTGACTCTCCCACCACCACTATATGAGGGGTATTTTAGAGCAAACATTACTGTTGGTTGATAAATGTTTTTATTCTCCGAAAGAATATTTCAGTTAATCTGAATAACTTCTTGCGTTTAGAGGATTTTGCATGTGCAGATGAGCACAATATACAAGCCAGAAAATTCACTCTGCCTTAACTGTCACCAGAATTGGTAAGGGAAAGAAAAAATAATCAGTAAACAGTATATCACCCTCTTACACTAGCTTTATGTCATTTGTTTCGATGTCAATATCAAAATAGCTTAAAGGGACTACTTCATGAACCCATCAGCATTAAGAAAACAAAGGCTGCGTTAAGGCCAAATATATATTAAAGGAAATAAGATGGCAAAAGATGCAATCATGTTGTCATATCTGTAAAGAAGAACATTAAGTAGTTTATAAAATAATAGCCTAGAAATACAAACCCATCATATGGTACAGATTTGCATCTATCTTCTGATGGATGAAAAACTGGATATGAGCTACCAATGTGCAATTGCAGCCCAGAAGGCCAATCACATCCTGGGCTGCATCGAAAGAACTGTGGCCAGCAGATCAAGAGAGGTGATTCTGCCCCTCTACTCTGCTGTGGTGAGACCTCAGCTGGAGTATTGTGTCCAGTTCTGGAGCACAAAAAGGATGTGGACATATTGGAGCTGTCCAGAGGAGGGCCACCAAAATGATCAGGGGAATGGAGCATCTCTCGTATGAAGACAGGCTGAGAGAGTTGGGGCTATTCAGCCTGGAGAAGAGAAGGCTCCGGCGGGACCTTTTAGTGACCTTCCAGTACCTGAAGGGGACCTATATGAAGGCGGGGGAAGGTCTATTCCAAAGGGTTTGTAATGATAGCGTAAGGAGTAATGGTTTTAAGCTAGGAAAGGATAGATTTAGGCTGAATATTGGAAACAAATTCTTTAACATGAAGGTAATATGTGACTGGAATGGGCTACCCAGAGAGGTGGTGGAGGCCCCATCCCTGGAGTCATTCAAGGTCAGGCTTGATGGTGCTCTGAGCAACCTCACCTAGGTAAAGATGTCCCTGCTTGTGTAGGGGGGTTGGACCAGATGACCTCTAGAGGTCCCTTCCAGCCTAAAACATTCTATGGTCTTGTGATGCTTCTTAGAAATCAGACTGTTACACGATTAGATTGAAATTATGGGATGTGGGTTAAAGTGGCTTACAAGGTCTGTGTAAAAATGTAGGTTGGTGTCCAGGAGCCGAGTTATGAGGCACTGAGTAACTGCTGAGAGGAATCCCAAGGTCACATAAACAGTTGATGACAAGTGCAAAAGCTGAACTCAGATATCTCAACTCTTACGCTTACTCTTAACTACAGTCCTATCATTTTTCTGAAGTTTTTTGTGTCTTATGTCATATCTGAATTAAATCAGAATTAGTAAGTGGCAATTTTCTATTAGATTTTTGTAAGATTTTGGTTATTTTTTTTACCATAGTGGTAGAAAGCTGCCATTCCGTGCTCTGATAGAGAATTATATGCTGTAGGTAAACCAGAGACTTGAGAGCTTTCTTAAAATCTGATAAATTTCTAACTACTTTATTTCTAACAAAGAATAGAAAAGCATATAGGTTTGCCTGATACTGATAATGTAATTGAGACACACACAAAAAGGCAAGAAAAACTCTTACCCCGAAAAGCACAATATGGTTTAAAAAGAACAATGAAAACAAAAACCCAAACAGGAAAAAAAAAATCAATCTCAGATCTTGTGGTCTTTATTGTGGTCAATAGAGGTAGATAAGCATAATTCTGGTTGAGACAGCGCAATGTCATGTTATGCTCTGAGGGGAGATGCTACTACTGCACAAGTATAAATGTGCTAAGGCCATCTCTTGTGGTGAGTTCCATGTGACACTGACATCTGAAGACAAACACTGAAGGGACCATTATCTGTAGTCTCTGCTGCTGGCCCACTTACATGGGTCTCCTGAAAAAGAAAGAAAGGTGGACTTTATAGAAGGACTTGGGAATTTCTTGACAGAGAAGAGCTCAACGGTATTAATCAATTACTGTATGTTAGGACTTGCAGGAAAAAGAATTTCAGCCCAGCACAAACTGCTAATTAATTGGGTTTTTGACTTACAAAGGAAGTAGGTCTTGTTGTTTACAAGACCTGAATCTTTCAAATATTTTAAGTTACTGTGGTTAAAATTCCTCTTCTAAGTCAGCACTCATTGGCATTCTTACTGTTCTGAAAGGAAGCTAAGCTTAGCTGAAAGTCTTGGGCAAATCTATGATCAAATGACTCCGTGAGTCATTAGGTTACAATCCAGACAGGCTGTGACCAAAAAGGGTGTCAATATACTTACCTGAATCACATTTGTGAACTAACTCGGTTTGGAAACATGAGTCCCTTTGCAAATAATTGGGAATGACACCGAGCCACACTTGGCAAAAGCAATTATAAAATGTCAAGCAAGAACATAATGATTTTCTTTGTTATCTGGAAAGGCAAATCCAAAAGTTTGCACTCGAGTGGGACTTTCTTGCCACAAAATTTGCTTGCATAATGCAAATGTAGGAGGTAAAATTGGCTGTATTTGTAGGGTACATGGGTATTTAGGCATCTAACAATTAGGACTTCCAGCAGGATTTTTAGAAGGGCATGGGCAGTGGTGGAATTGGTTCTGTAATGCTGAACCTCAAACTTCTAATTGTTTTAATAATGTTTTTAAGTGTAAAATGTGTTTAGATTCAAAATTTTGTACCTGAAACCTCATTTTACTACTACTGTTATGGAAAAGAACTCACTAAGGCTATTTGGTAACGCTGTATTTAGCATCTAGTAAACAGTCTTTGAAGCAGGAAAAAGAACACAGGTTTACTTACTCCTAAATGAGTACTTTAATTACTGGCCTCTTTTCCTCAGTAAATCTTTGCTGCTTTTCTGCTTTAACCAAGTGGCAGAGATCAGACTTCAGCTAGAGCAGTGCGGGCCTTCTGCTACATCCTTAGATTTGGTTAGAAAAAGTCAGAACTGATACATTAAGAGGCAGATGCATATGGTGTATGTACACTGGTGGAGTATATATAACTGCTTTTCAGTTTCGTTTCGTGTAACAAAAATGTCTATTTTCAACTGAGTGACAGGAATTCACAGATGTGGGCGAGTTCCTAGAAGTGGGGAAGTTGCACACGCGTTACTGAAGGCTTCGTAATTTTTAATGTATTTATTTATTTATTTTAAAAAGCCAGTGATCCCTCGGTAGCTGGGCCGCTCCTGAAAGGCAGTACGGCTTCCTCGCACCTGGGGCGCCCGCCCGGAGCAAGGCCCCATTTGGTGCCAGAGCTGATACTGTGAAGCCCTTGGCCCGCTGGCTGGGCGGCCTCGCAGCCCGCGGCTCCCAGGCAGGGAGGCAGCCCCGGCTGCGGGAGGAGGGTCAGGGCCGCCAGTGAAGCGATGCGCCGGGGCAGCGAACACTCTCGAAGCCAGTCAGAGCCTGCGGCGGCAAGCGCGCTTCCTCCTGACTCCTCCAGAAATATGCTGCCCGGCGAGCACGCCCTGCGCACCCGCCCCGGCGACCCACGGAGACCGCTCGGCTCCGCGCCCAGGTGCGGCCGCCTCCTGCGGGAGGGAAGGCGGGAGCTGCGCGCCGCGGGCGCGGCTTGCCGGGGAGCAGCGGGGGTGGGGTGGGGTGTGGAGGCCGGCAGGAAGGAAAGAGAGAGCAAGAAAGCGAGCGGAGGGAGAAAAGAAAGCTGAGGCAATCTCCAGTCCTGCTCTTCCTTCCCCTCGCCTGTCTCTCCGCGCTGCTATGTGCCAGAGGTAAGGCGGCCTCCGCGGGGCGCGGAGTCTTGCGAGACAGAGGGTGAGGGCTGCCCGCCCGGTGCCCGGCGGCCTGCGCGGGAGGCCGGGCCGGGCTGGGCCGCCGCGGGCATGGAGCTTCGCCACGGGCCGCCCGAGGGGCTGCCGTACGGGCCGGTGCGCAGCGGCCAAGGAACGCCGCGCTGCTGGAGAGAAACTTTAGAAGTTACCGGCGAGTTCCTGGCGGGACTGAGCGGTTTGGTGCAGGACGTGTCTCCTATAAGCGTCAAATGCCGAAGTTGGAATCTGACAAGAAGTAGCTTGTGGACAGGTAGAAAATAAGGCGTGGAGTTGTTTTGTCCCGTCCCCCCGTCTCCCCCTCCCCGTTTTCTTTTTAGCTTAAATGATTTTAACAATCTGTATATAATTGTCATACTAAGGAACAATGCGTTATTGTTGTGTATTTATTTACTCTATGAGTTGCTTTTGTGACGTTCGACACGAACAGGACTTCTTAGCTGCTGGTGTATTTCTGGAAACTTTGTCAGAAAACGCATGGAGTTTGTTTTGAGAAAGCCAAAGAGCCGTTGGGGTGCCCTAGATAGAAGAGATAAAGTGAGTGATAGAGCAGCCCAGTGTTGCCACAGCAACTTGCTGAAGTGTGTGCCACCAATGCCACCTTTGGCTTGCTTATTCATGCCACGCAGCTCTCTGCTCCGGAGACTCCGCAAGTTGTTCCACTGGAATTTCTTGCAGTATGAGGTTTGTCTCCGAGGTAGCAGAATTGACTGAGTTTTCTCTGGAAGAGAAATATTCTGAAATAAAAAATAAACCCTCCAAAATAAAACAAAAAAAGACAGACGTTTTGTCGAGAGGATGTGATTAAAGGCATTTCGTAATTATTCACTAAGTTAGCTACACTTGGTAACTTCCTTGCACTTGGAAGAGGAACAGTTCCATCGGAATTGTTGCAATCAGTTATCTTGCTCCAAGTTGACCCAAATGTTAATTCATGAAGTAATCTCTCTAAAAACGTTATTTGAGATTTTTTTTTTCTCTAGCATGCAGTCAGTATGCTGATTGCATTATGTAGATTTTTGGAAGATCTTTATCTACAACGTTTTATAGGCCTGCTAATCTTGTTGGTTTGTATGCAATCTAGTACAATGGGAAGATGAAATCCACTAGTGTCAGATTTCATTCTGCTCCATGGTAAGTCCTCTTGTAGTGGTTTTCTGTTTTGTTTTGTGTTCTTTACCTGTTTATTTGGATCTAGTATGTGGTTTAGCAGAAGCTGGGAACAAGCCTGAACTTGCTTGTATTCGTTGAACTGATTGCTTAAAGTGTGATTATCTTGCCATGCACTTCCAAAGGTTTAACACTTTCTTCAGGCTAATACCTGTAGTGATCTTAAAAATGGAAAAAAAGAGTCTCACTTGAATGTTTCTATATTTCTATATCATACTGTTTGCACATTTCATTATTAAAAGTTGGATTGCTTGCTTGCTTCAACGTAGATTTGTCTTATCTTCCAATCAATGTTGTTGTGATTTTTCACCTTGAAAATCATAGAATGGAAGGATCATAGAATCAACTGATACACCTTTTCAGAATGTTAGATGCAGATAGTTAACCTCCATGTGAGGAAAGTTCCTGGAAACTATATATGTTTTTCTCTGCGAGTGTTGTTTTTCTATGGTGCTATTTAGTTGTGACTTTTGGTTAAACAAAAAGAACTGTTACGCCATCCTCAGTTCTTGTACCTCCTTGTCGAAACACTTCCATGAGAAGAACATGAAAATCAATTTGAAAAGAAGTGTGAGAAACATCATCTTCTATGAAAGAATGTTAGATGGTCCTATAGGAGGCTTGGGATCTGCAACACAAATTTCCATTCATCCCCTGCCAGAACATATTTCCTTGGAAGAAAAGCCCAGATAGTTTCCCTTGTATTGTTTTTTCCACATAGCAATTTAGATGTTTTAGCCATATTTCTGTAAAATTGAATGGTCAAGTGTTTTCTAAGAAGCTTGATTTTTGTGTAACCACTATAACAATTTCCATTTTTAGTAAGCATGTTGAATGGTAATTTTTGTCTTGGTTATTTTATATTGGAGAATATAAAGCAAGAATCAGTTTTATTTAAGCAAGACCAAATTCCCTTCTTTTTTTTCTCTTTTATTTTTTGATACTTATTTCTACGACATACTTTAGGAAAAATCTATTTTACCTTGCTATTGAGAGAGAAAGTTTCATTTTATTGTATGCAACCATGTGCACCGATGTTGAAGACTATTGTTTACTTAAATTTGTAATGGTACAAATATGGAGGTGAAAATGAATGTATGCCTAGGAATGTGTATATATCATATATATGCACTACATATCTAATGCTGTACAAATATTCTTTAGGGTTTGTTGTGACCTATTCCACAACTGAAGCTGTGGAGGAGATTAAATTCTTTTTTTAATGGATGTTAATTACATTGAAATAGGTTAATATGTTGGATAAAGTGATTGTTGAGTCTGCTTTTCTGTATATTTCTTGAGCTTAAGCCTTTAGTAAGGATAAAATACTGTAAGAAATGATTCAGTATTTATTTTCTAGCCTGCTATATAAACATTCATGAGTGTGTGTAGATTTGATTAGTGGCTTGTTATTTGAATCTTCATCTGAGTAGTCAAGTGTCAGTATAACCCGTTGCTCAGACCCACAAAATACGTGTAACTGTGAACTTACTGGTATTGCTAGGCCAGATCTATAGCATGTCTTTATAAATCTTGATGGATTCATTGACAGCTTCTGCCTGAGATTACTATGGAAACAGAACATGACTTGTGCTTCAGCTTCTGTCAGTGCTGACGTTTTGTGGGCAAAATTTCTTCTCAGTGAACAGTTTCTTCCTTTTTCAATCTGCTACATGTTTCATTTATAAAATACACTACAAAAAGTAATGGTTCTTGCAAATTTGGAAGCAGTTTGTTCTGTGCTAGGTAATCTTCTGCATTGTTATGTGGCTATTCAGACAGGTTAGGATCCAAATAACTGATAATTTGAGTTGCTGAAGTAACAAAACTGTAGGTGTTCCAGAATAAGGTGTGAGCAAAGCTATTGCATGTAGGAAAAACAGTATTTAGATATTGAAAAGTGTGTGTAAATATATATGTTTATATTAAAATATTTATTATAAATATATAACTAAAAGCTACTTTTCTAAGTGTCTTTTTTTGTTACTGCTGAAGGTAGGGGGATTGAAAGAATGATACTGTCTAAAAATAAACACTAACACCTCAGAGAGAAAATACCCAAACACCGTCATGAAACTCAGAACTACCAAAGAAAGTGGAAATGTCTGAGATAACTAATTGCAACTCCAACTTTAAAGCATTTAGGCTGATATGTTAACATTGAAGGGGTTTTATATACTTGAAAATGTAGGGGTTTTTTTGGTTTGATTATTTTTTTTTATTATTAACGGATATGTGAAAGACTATTCTCTGGCACAAACAGTGCCTGGTTGATACTTTTTGCCCTCTTTAGTAATTTCTGTGCTAATTATTTCTCATTCTGTACTTTGAATATATATTCAGCTTCTTAAGAGATTATGCATTTATATTTGTATTTTTCAGGGTTTAGAGATGGGCGGAGGCCATGTTGTTTTTGATCTTTTATGGCTAGAGGCATACATGAAAAGCTTGAGGGAATGCTGATGTCTGAAATTTTCAAAGGAACGATGATTGTTTAGATAAGTATACAGGTTGGGAAAGGAGAAAGTTAAATCTGAAAGCTGATTGTTAATCAGTTTAGCTCAATCCAAGGCTTTTTGAATTTTAAATGACTTGGGAACCTTTTAGTGAGAGTTAACTCCCTAACACACTCATCTATCTTGAGAGGTTGATGTCTGATTGGCCTATAGAGTTCTCTCACTAAAAGTTTTACTTGTATGAATTTCATATACAAGATAATAATATTGCCCCAAAAATGAGGTTAAAGAGATGAACAAGAATCCAAAGACTTTATTTTAAATAATGGAATGCTTGTAGTAAGTGTGCTGTGTTGATTTTTACATCTTCCAGAAAAATGTGTGTTTGTTCATCTTCTTATTATTATGTCACATACACAGTGTAAATATAGACAGGTTTGTGTTTTCCCCTGTTTTTGATTTTTTTTTTTTAAATTTGCTTTTTGAAAGCATGGGAGTAATAAAGGCATTTACAAAATCTTGCAAGAAAAGACTTGTAGTGATTGAGTTCATTGTTTAATCATTTATTCCATAATCTTACTAAAGGAAAATCACCAATACCAGTGACAACAATTGTGCGCCACTCAGTACATGATTTTAAATTTCTATTTATTTGTATGTGGCTTTGGGGAATGAGGGGCATAAAGATTTATTTATGACTTTGAGTGCTTTACTGAATAATGAGTTTGTTATTCAAAAGACATTAGGGAAATCTTACAGGAAGAGGTTTTATCCTTTATTGGAGGAATTCATACAGTACAAAAGTAAGCAATCTTTTAAGCTTCAATTCTAGATCAAAAGTAGTGCCCTTTTTGTCAGGAGGTATTTTGAAGAATAAGGTATCAATACTTACTACCATGGATATATTTTGGGCATATGATTTCTTTCTTTGCTTTCTAATTGCTACTTACATTTTATGCTCCTCTGCTGAAGCTGTTCTTTCTTTTCCAGGCTGCTTAAGGCTAGTACTTGCATGCCAAGACAGCTGCCACAGTCAGCAGGTTTCCCTGAGGCCAAATTACACTTTATGTAGAAAGAGGGAGGTGAAAAAACCTGTTGACTGCTGCTGAGTTGGAAAATACTGAGGAAAAACTGTTGTGGGCATTTTGAGATACCAAATGTCCCTAGTATGGAGGCCTGAACTTGCCCGTAAGGTTATGCCTTTGCTACTGTTCGTGGCCAAGGGAAAACTACTTCCTTGACAGAGTTGAAAAGCTAGTAGTTGTTTCCTTTGTGACAGTTCTTGGGAGAGCCAGATCTGCAAGATGTATTTTGATCACCTCTGTAGGTTTCTGACTATAGTTTTTTAAACAAGACATTCTGCCCCCCAAACATGCTCAGAAGTGATTCCACCATTGTAAACTATTTTACTGGTTATGGTACTTATTCAGTTGGATTCTCAGTTGAAAAGGGCTTGAATCCGCCGTTCACATAGAATGCTCTAACCAGTCATTTTTCCTTTTTCCCACTAAAAGTGTATTTCTGTAATTCTGTGCTAAAAAGAGTTTAAGGCTCAGAAAATCAGAGAGTAGAAGTCCTACGTTGTAGTTAATTGGTGTTAGAGTGGGAATAGAAAAGCTTTGGGTTCCAGCTCTGGTCTTAGATCACTTTTTCTCCCTCATATCCAAGTACTGTATAATAAGAGTGTGTGTGTGTAGATAGGTGGTTCATCTCTTAACTGTTCATCTTAACACTAACTACTAGGATTATATATTTTAAGATTGTATTACTTGTGCTGAATTAAGACTTTGACTTCTCTATTCCCTTTATACAGGCCAAGATGAAAGGATGGAGAGGTTGTGCTGTTGACCCTCATTGAAATTTTCATATATAAGCAATTTACAAATATTACTGTGCAAATGACAGGGAGCCTTTCAGAATTTCATCCATGATTAATGTGAATTCAAGAGGGATTTTTTTTTTTTTTATGCTCTTTTTCTTTTCTATAGGTTTGCAGTCTTTACAAAAACCCAACATTTTGAATGGAAGAAACTTGAAGAATTGTCTTGAAGAAACTGAAACTCTCCATTGGCTGCTGGGCACCAAATTTAGAGAGCTTTGTTGCTAGTGAATATGCACACATCCTGACGATATTTCTGTATGACTGTGTGGGGCGATATTCGGAATGAAGCTGACATCATGTCATCCACAGGCAGTGGCACTGATATTGAAGAATTCTTGGTCAACATCAACTTGGGACAGTACCTTCCTAACTTTAAAGAATATGGCTATAACATTGTGACAGATTGCATGGGAATAAATAACAGCGTGCTTCAGCAAATGGGAGTGTTGCCTACAGGGCACCGCAGAAGGATTCTTAAGCAATTAGACACCACTTTTTCAAAAATGCAAGGAAATTATCTTTTCCCTGAAAATCTAAAGTTCAAAGACTTGAAAGGTTTAGAAGAGAAGCAATGTTTGTCCTTGGGTCAGGAGTTTCCAATGAACAATTCAAGTGTAGATGGGACTAGCTTCGTACCTGCAACACTGTCAGAACAACTTGATAAAGCTTGCATTGATAAAGAAGGGTTTAAACTTGCAGAGCAAGACTTACTGGAGGCAAATGATGATAGCATGACAAATCTGGATTTTTCTAGTTTGTACCAGAACTCAGAGAGCGTACTAAAAGCTGTCAGTCTAAGTGGAAGTATTAAGACGAATGCTCAGCCAGATACATCACTGGAAGAAGCTGCTGCATACCAAGCTGATGAGCACTTGGCTGGCTGTTTGACATTTCATGATCCTCCTCCTTCATTTGCTCATTCATGTGAGACGAAATACAATGAAAACAAACATCAGATGTTTGCAGATGAGGATGATTTATCTGATAGTGAGACAAATTCTCCATTCTTTAAATTTAAAGGAGAAATGATAGACAATGACTTGTATGATTCTTACATGCAAAGCTGCACGAAAGTATTTCCTAGAGCAAGCCGGTCTTTTATATTAAGGCATCGACCTGTGCCAGAAATTCCAGAATCAAGTAAAGTTCAAGCTTCATCAAGGTAACTGCTGTTTCCTAATCAAGAATCACTATCTTTGTAGAATTATGGTTTGGGGTTTCTTGCAGGCTTTTTACGTCATTTTTTGGTGGATGTTTTTCTTAGTACGTGCTGTAACTGCACTGGATCTAGTGTGAATGTTGTCAAATTCACTGGAGGAGGATTAAGCTTCAGTGCAAGTTAAAAGTGCAAATGAGAGTATAAAGGGAAATTTCAGAACAGTGTTTCCTTATAACCTCCCCGATCATCTCTGCATCTACTTATTTTCAAATAAAGGGATCTTTATTGCTTTAGATATAACCCTTATTGAAAACAACTGTATCAAGCATCTTTTAAACTTAATCTGTATGTTGTTAATATTGGGAAGAATGGAAATACACAAGTGTTACAAAACCAAGTCTGAAAAATAACAGAAAAAAGCTGTTGAATCTATTCCAAACCAGAACATTGCTCATAATATTAATTAGACTGTAGCTCCAGTGTTTCTGATCACGTTCTGGACCATCACAGGAAAATGGTAACAAAATGGTGATTTCAAGAGGGCTAAAAATTTACCCTTTTATATACAAATCTGGTTTTATAATGAGATGACAATTATTGTGAAACACAAGTATTCAGGTTGTATCTTAGAAACTTTTAAGGTTGTACCTTTCAAGAGACACTGTTCTTGGAAAATACAAGTTTATTATTTTATGTATGTAACTTATAAGAAAGATCTAGGAAGTTTAACACACCTACACATTAATGTAGTTTTATCTAAAAAGTGGAGCAAAATTTAGAAAATCCTTTTGTCTTTTTTGTGCATTGTACAGGGTAGTTAAACCATAAACAAAGCAGGGTGTATTCCATACAATCACATGCATGGGCATAACAAGATTATTACATGAGAATCTTAAGTCTTAGTCTTAATGCACATAAAATTTATATGTAAATATGTAATTTTTTTTTAATTAATAGGATATTTTTGTGGAGGAGGAAATTATGTTTACAATGGTTCTAAAGCAAGGACTTTCTTCAGGTTGGCTCTTGGATTAATTTCTAAAATGGTTGTCATTTAATTGTTAACTCTGAAAATGAATGAAACCAGTTTGTCATATTAGGTGTCAGCTTTCACTGGTGTTCTCCTAAGAACAAAACAGTAGCTTTTAATTGTGTTTGTAGTGCAAAAATATTTTGAGACATTCCAGCAGTAAAAAGGAAGTGAAAATAGGGAAAGAAAAAAAAAAAGTTATGGGAGGTTTTCCAAGCTTAGAATCTTTGTAAGGATAGTTGTTCTGTGCAGCATTGGTGAGGAAGGATGAGACCTGGACAGGCTGGAGAGTTGGGCGGGGAAAAATTTAATGAAATATAACAGGGGAAAGTGCAGAGTCCTGCGTCTGGGCAGGAACAACCCCAGGTTCCAGTATAAATTGGGGAATGACCTATTAGAGAGCAGTGTAGGGGAAAGGGACCTGGGGGTCCTGGTGGACAGCAGGATGACCATGAGCCAGCACTGTGCCCTTGTGGCCAAGAAGGCCAATGGCATCCTGGGGTGTATTAGAAGAGGGGTGGTTAGTAGGTCGAGAGAGGTTCTCCTGCCCCTCTACTCTGCCCTGGTGAGACCTCATCTGGAATATTGTGTCCAGTTCTGGGCCCCTCAGTTACAGAAGGACAGGGAACTGCTGGAGAGAGTCCAGCGTAGGGCTACAAAGATGATTAAGGGAGTGGAGCATCTCCCTTATGAGGAAAGGCTGAGGGAGCTGGGTCTCTTTAGCTTGCAGAAGAGGAGACTGAGGGGAGACCTCATTAATGTTTATAAATATATAAAGGGGGAGTGTCACGAAGATGGAGCCAGGCTCTTCTCGGTGACAAACAATGATAAGACAAGGGGTAACGGGTACAAACTGGAACACAGGAGGTTCCACTTAAATATGAGAAGAAACTTCTTCTCAGTGAGGGTAACAGGACACTATAACAGGCTGCCCAGGGAGGTTGTGGAGTCTCCTTCTCTGGAGATATTCAAAACCCGCCTGGACGCCTTCCTGTGTAACCTCATCTAGGTGTTCCTGCTCCGGCAGGGGGATTGGACTAGATGATCTTTTGAGGTCCCTTCCAATCCCTGACATTCTGTGATTTTGTGCATAGAGTCCAGTAACGTTTGTTGTGATAAACTGCATAGGAGAGTTTGAATTTGTTTCAAAATATTCATGTGATGTGGATGTGGATTTTTCTGTCTTCAAAATGACTGAGTTTATAATTTGAATCCACAAATTAGTGAGTAGCACTTATTGTCTTGAATAAGAATTAGTTGTTGTAGTTCGTTTTGCAAAAATTGGAGTGTAGAGGAGAAGGTCTGATGTTAGAACTGATCTCCAGACCTATCTTAGTAGAAGTAATATGATTTGAATGCCAAAAATATTAGGCACTGAACGCACAGTTGATCCCAGTATTACAGGTTGTGTAAACAAAGAATATCTCTCCACAAATTAATTTGTGATGTTTTTGGTTGTATTAACTATAAGCTTTTACTCATCATGCTGGTTAAGTGTCATAAACAGAGAAGTGAAATCATGCAAAGGCATATGCAAAATTTTGTCAGTGTGGCCATATCCAAATTATTAGGTTGCACTTTTTTTTTTTTTTTTTAACAGCTAGCTATGCCTGGAATAAAAAGTGTCTCTACTCTGTGTTCTGTCACACAAAGGATATTTTTTTAGGGGGGAAAAGCTGCTCCCTCTCTTTTCCTGTGGTCAAGCATCACCATTAATTTAACTCTGCAAGCAATCAGTCTAGAGCTTTGGGGTTCATAAGGCAGCATGCTAGAGTGTTTTGGGCGTGTTTGCATGGTGGAAGGGTTAGCTCTTGAGAGAGGTAGAAAAGAAAACATGTTTTGCATGTGTTTGAAAACAGAAGCTTCATTAATTTAAAGCACTCAGAAGATGAATGCAAGTAAAGACTTTGAAGCACTGACTGCTTGCACTGACCCTTCTCCCTTGCTTTATTTGCAAGGTGACAGGAGTATATTGAATAAAACAGCTCAGCCCAGTGTGAACCTCTCACCTTTCTAGTCTCTCAGCCTTTAGCAATACCAGTCCCAACCTCATCACACCCTTTCATCCTGCTCTACATAAAGAAAGGGTGGTGGGAAAGAGTATGAAGCCTGAACCGCATCCAGTACCTCTTAATATGTGAAAATAGTGGAACTTAATCTCCACAGTTGTAAAAAAACCGATAATTTAATTGAAGTTATTATTTTATCTTTGTAAAATTGGCACACTTTGTGATTGGTAGGCTGCTTGCACTAACCTCCCTTTGAAGAGCCATTAAAGAATGTAATTATTCTCAAGTGGTGTTAAATTTTGGGATTAGTTAAGGAAAGTCATAGATTGGTGCCAATACAAGATTTTTTTCAACGTTGTTTTTCCTCAAAGAAGTCTTCAGTATTTTTCTGTCTTTTAATCCAGGTATTCAGTTTGTACAATAACCAGCTAGCTATTCTATTCTATTGAGCATTGACAAATTATAATAACTTTATAGCTTGTACTGTATGCTGTTTGTTATACATAATCTTTCGAACAGATATTCAAAGTAAACTTGTTTCATTTATTTTTATATCTTGAGATAGTTTTTACTTGGCATAAATTAGAACTTTAATTTTCCAAAAATGACAAAAAGGTTTTATTTTTGATTGCTCAAAAAAGACTATAGTTTGCTTGTTAACAGGTTTTCTTGTCATGTATATGTACATGTAGGTACATAATCAAAAAATAATATAGAAGTCCTGAAAAAATAGGAATTAAAAAAATTGCAGATCTTCATAAACTGATTTGTTCTTTTTTTATTTTCTGGTGAATTTATCTTAAATGGTTGCTGTTACTGTTACCCACTTTTAAATCCATCCGCCCCCTGAAACTAAGCTGATGACTCACTTTTTTACATAAGGAAGAAAACCATCGTTTTAAAAGCTCTTTGAGACAAAGCAGCTTATCTGTATCTCTTAATTTATTTTTAAAAATCCCAACCTAAAAAGTCTTCCTAACAAAAAAGTCTTGGTCTGTGTTGAAAAGGCTAGGTTGTTTTTTGGTTTGGGTTTTTTTTTCTTTTGTAAGCATACCAGGTTACTTAAAATTAGGTTAGTACAAATGCATGTAGTTTGCTATTGTAGCTTCAAAAGATGCTACATCAAAGCTGCATCAATTTTAGTAAAATATATGAAGGAACTTTTAAAGACTTTAAAAGTATTTGCTGTGTATTTTTGTAATTATTATTCAGGAGAGTAAACAATTATGTATGGGAGCTAGGGCATGATCCACTTTCACTGGCCAAACTCACCCTGTGTTTCCTAAAACCCGAATGTTACAAAATATCACTGAGGAACTTAATTGATATAACCTTGGTAACATTTGAAATGTCTAATAACTTTGTGGAGTCTGTCATCTGCCTTGAAATTAATAATTTGCTTGGAGCAGATTTAGGCATGGATTACAAATTATATGTAATAGTAATTCATAAATGTATGCCTTCTGCCATAGGTAACATCAGCCTATAATATGGAATAATTCAACTTGGACCTCATGGGACAGTATTTTTAAAGTTTTGAATATGGCTAATCTAAAGGAATAAAATTTCTCAATATGCCAAGTGGGAAAACAAAACTTAGGAATATTGATATTTTTAGTACAACATATTATCTTTGGCTTTTAATTATGGAGGACCTTCAAACTCAAGGATATTGTATGATCCTTATCAGTCACTGAATACCAGTCACATCTGTAAGGATGCACAAGTATCTGTATCGCTGTTACTTGAAGCATAGAAAATGAAATTAAGAGGGGAAAAACTACTAATTATTAATATTAACAGAGGAAATCAGAGCTTGGCTGAAAACAGCTCTAATACAGATGCTGGAGCAGTGAAGATGGATTAGACATGTACTAATTCAGGGGTATTTGTTTCTGTGTTGTTATTCAAAAGCTGCTGTCTTGGTCTGGAATCTTAATAGTTTTAAAAAGTGACCTTTAGCAGCATGATGTATGCAACTATACGTGAAATTGCTGGAATACTTAAGCACTTAATACAATGCCAACAATAACACAGCTTCTCTGAGTATAGGGATATGTTCTCAGTTTGGGGTTTTTTTCTAAATTGACCTTATGATACATTTAGACTGCTGGAAGCATGAAGATCCCCCACTCTTCCTCCATCCTTTACCTTCCCTTTTCGTTCAGTTGGACATGGGAAATTGTTTCTTCCTCTTCAAAATTTTTTCTGAGAAAACAAGAAAATTTCCTTTTCTGTGCTTCTTATCTATCTACAAAATGTGCAGTGGTAGTCACAGGCAGTTACAATATAATTTTGTATGTCTCAGATTGAAAACTTTCTTGGAAAAAATTCACCTTGGGAAATCAAAACTTTACAGCAAATTTTTTCAGGTTTGAGAGCATGTTTTGTCTGGATTCCTGTGCCCAGGCTGCCTTTGAGCTTAATGTTAAATTAGACTTTCATAGTACATCCTTCTTTAAATATAGTCTTTGGGTAATCAGTGTGAATGAGAAGGGAAGGTAAAGGATGGAGGAAGAGTGGGGGATCTTCATGCTTCCCAGCAGTCTAAATGTATCATAAGGTCAATTTAGAACAAAACCAAAAAACCCCACCAATCTCAAGATGTGTGATCACAGAAGTATTCATTGTCATAAAGGAGAAAACTACATTGTTGGGCGACTTTTAAATCGAAAATTTTCCCAAGATTTAAAATAGACTATTTTTATATTTGTATATAATTTTAATAGTTTAACTGCATAAGATGTTTTTACTTCATTTCTGGGAAATTTAACTTAACGTTTAAATTTTGTGCTTTGTTTTGTTCAAGTTCCCTTCAGAAAAGAAGAAATGTGGATCTTGTAAATATTTCTTGCATTGGGAGGCAAATTTCACAAAATGGTGAGTTAAGCATGCTGGTATTATCATCTTGAATATTGAGGAAAAAGAAACCTCAGACCAGAAGTTGTCTGAAATAAGTATGTACTTGCTTATTATAAGAAATATTGGGCATCTTGGAGGTCTGGAAAAAGAGATGTATGTAATAGCAGAACATTTAACCACTTCTGCATTTTTACTTAGTTTTTGTTTATGAGTTAATGAAATGAAAATTAGAAAACCCAGCCTTTAAAGCTCTTTTATTTGAATATACTTTTTTAGAGTACCGTATTTTGAGTTCTTAAGAGTAGATACAGTCTTTTTTTAAGCAAAGCTAACTTTTTTTGTGAAAGATAAAAGGAGCATATTCCTGACTAATGCTGCCTAATTTGTTAGTTACTGCTCATAGCTCCAGGAAATATCAGGAAATTAACTGTATTAAATAGTTTACTGGAAGAGTTTAGAAGTCTTGTGCAGTCAGTTGTAAACAAAAGTTCTTCAGTAATCTAGATCTATGTCTTGTTTGAAGTTACGCATATTAATTTCAAGCAAATTGATTCAAAAAACTTAGTGACAAAATGAAGATTGTACACAGCTAAGTTTTTGTATGTTTGGTTTTATTTTGTTTGGCATTTTTTAAGTCAGAATAAAGGACACTTCACAGCTACTGCTCCTAAGAGTATGAAACAAAACGTTGTGGGTTTTTTTTTAACTTGATGCAGGATAGCAAAGAAGAAAATACCTGTATGCAAGTTATATCCAAGTTATACAATGAGAGTAGTAGTATCTGAGGGGAAAAAACGTGTCTGGAGTTTGGTTGGACATGGGAAATTGTTTCTTGCTCTTCAGAATTTTTTCCAAGAAGAGCAGAGAAATCAAAAGCAGAAAAGTCCGTGTCCCTTGTTGATTGTATTAGTATTTTAGTATAGCATTGCACTGTGTGACTCAGGTTTGTTTTTTTTTTTGCTTTAAAAAACTTTCACAGAGGAAAAGCCACCCATCATCTCTCCGTATGGGGAAACCTTTATTTGTGACAACCTTAAAGATGCTAAAGTAAGTTGAGAATTCTGGATATAAATGGTCTATCATCATGTTAAACTTTTTGTTATATGTTTTATCTTGTTTTTAATTCTGTTTTCCTCTGCTTTTTCAGTTCCTAGTACCTTTTCTCTCTTTTTAGGTACATGCAAAAGGTTTATAGCATAAATATTTCTGGACTAGTGACTTTTCTTAAACTTCAGGTACACTTTGTACTGTTCAGTAGTAATAGGAAGCTGTGGTGTATGTTGGTTGTGTGGTTTGTTGTTTGTTTTTTTTTTTAAACAACCTGGGACACACGACTTTGTGTTTTTATTGTCCAGAGGCGCCATATCAAATGCAAAGCAGTCAGTTTACAGGCAATTGCAGACTTTCTTTATGCCTTCTTTTTACCCTCTTAGGTACAGTGGTATGTTGTAGTACTTTGTGTCCAAGTGAGGTTAAGTGGTGGATAACCATTAGAATTGACAAGTAAAGTAAAAGTGACTTTTCTCTCTTCTGATAATTTCAGATCAATACTGAGCATCTCTAAATAGGCTTGCGTACGTCCTATGGAAGCAGCTTATGTTAGCTTAGATGATGGTATGAAGTTCAATATGGCCGAGTGCCAGGTCCTGCACTTAGGCCACAACAGCCCCAAGCAATGCTACAGGCTTGGGGAAGAGTGGCTGGAAGGTGTCTGGCAGAAAAGGACCTGGACATGTTGTTCAATAGCTGGCTGTTCAACACGAGCCAGCAGTGTTTCCAGGTGGCCAAGAAGGCCAACAGCATCCTGGCTTGTATCTAAAATAGTGTGGCCAGCAGGACTAGGGAAATGATTGTCCCCCCTGTACTTGATGCTGGTGAGGCTGCATTTCGAATACTGTGTTCAGTTTTGGGCCCCTCACTACGAAAGGACATTGAGGTGCTGGAGTGTGTCCAAAGAAGTTGGTGAGAAGGGCCTAGAAAACAAGTCTTACAAGGAACAGCTGAGGAAACGGGGGTTATTTAGGCTGGAGAAAAGGCGGCTCAGATGGGATCTTATAGCTCTACAATTACCTGAAAGGAGTTTGTAGTGAGGTGGAGGTTGGTCTGTTCTCCCATGTAACAAGCAGTAGGACAAGAGGAGATGGCCTCAAGTTGAGTCAGGTGAGGTTTAGGTTAGATATTAGGAAAATACCTTCATAAAAAGGATTGTAAAGCACTGGAACAGACTGCCCAGGGCAGTATTGGAGTCACCATCCCTGGAGGTATTTAAGAGATGTGTAGATGTGGTGCTTAGGGACATGGTTTAGTGGTGATCTGGCAGTGTTGGGTTAATGGTTGGACTTGATGATCTTAAAGGTCTCTTCCATCCAGAATGATTCTATGATCTAGTGGGCACTTTTAATTCCTGTGTATGAAAGCTCTCAGGACTTCTTATATTTTTCATCCATCCCCTAAACTTGATGTATACCCAGAAAGCCACTTTTGTTCTAGGATTGTGAGAAGTGAACGTTTTTGTTGGGGTCAGTAACTGATAGTGTGAATACCATAGATGGCATTTGGACAGACTTATGAATTGTGTGGAAATCTATGAGGTAAATTAGCTTAGGGAGGCATCTGCTAAATGCCATGAATCTCAGCTCTTGTTTCTGTCTCAGCAGGATGCAGACCAGAAATTGATTCTGTGATTGCTTATAGTTATCTCAGCTAATCTCAAGCCACAGAGTTAAAGAAAACAGTAAATTATTCTTAATTTCTGTTCTGATCTCCACTCCAGTGTTTTACTTTTTAAGATGTTGTAAACTATTGACTAAAATGAAAGCTACTCAAGTGGATGCCTAGGATTTTTTTTCCCAATTTTAATTTAAGAATTGGTCAGTGAAAATAAATTGTTCAGATATCATCTTCTAATGGGAGTGGTTTTAGAAGCACAAAAATAATCTCTATTTTTGGTTTGTACTTTCTTTTCGTTGGAAATATGTCATGCATTTTTTGTTGCTGACTTTTCAATGAGGCACACAGAAATTCATATCTTGTTTCACCTTCTTGTTTTGTGCACACAAGTGACTTCTCAACTTTTATTTTCTTTCTTTGTATACAATGTCTTGTCTATGCCAATGCTTTTACAAATTCAAATTTTAATTTCCTTATAATTAGTTCAATAGCATAAGCAGGTTTTAGGGTAAAAGTTTCCTAGCCTTCTTGTTACTTCTTAGCATTATTCTGTACATTTCATTGAAATGGTTGATTATAAAAAAGCATACCTGTGAACGCTGTCAGTAGTACTTCTTATCTTACAAAGGCACCAAATAAAAAAATAGCATACGGTTAAATTGGATTAATGGCTTAAAATAAAATTGCTATTTCTGCTGGTTGTAGAATCATGATTAATGCAGTATATTATAAAATACTTTTCCTGATCTGAAGATTTCGATTTTAATTCTCACCTTCATGTAAATGAACAATTTTTAAAATTATTTTTATCACATGCCTGTTGGAAACTTAACAGTTAATTTTAGTTCCATTAGAACTTAATTGCAGACAAAGGTCATAAAGAACTGTAAAACAAAGGTCCTAAGATAAATTTTGCTTTTGGATTTTTTTTTCACTAGATATTGAGTATCCCAGAAGCAAATAAGAAAGTTTAGAAAACACTGTAAAGTATATGAGCTGTTAGGATTTCTAGCTGCTGCTTCATTTTAAAAGATAACCTCACATGAGAATATTGTTTGTCTATGTACAAGAAAACATAGCAAATGGTTATACTGACTGACTAAAAGTTTGTTTTAAGGGCTTATAAGTTGGCTATTACCCTTCTTCCTGTTTCATTGGTGTAAAGAAAAGGCTTCTATAGGCTTTTATAAAGGGAGTGTCTGTGGAAATAGGTAGCAAGTCACTACAGGCAGACTTGGAGGTAAGTGAGCGTGAGAGAACAGGGAATTAAGGTTATAAAGAAAATATGCCTTTGACTTGAGTCAGGAAGAAAGACAACTAGAAGCAGAAACCTCTAAAGGGCAGCATGGAGAAAGAACATTTCTTTATATTGATTTAAAAATAACACAAATAAAAATCCAAATATTTTAGAGCTGATTTATTGTTGTGTCTAACTGAAGAGTCAAGTGTATTAGAATTCCTTCACAGAAAAACTGAATGCTAATGTGTTCAGGTCTCTAGAGTGAAGTATTTGTTTTATTTCTTGCTGTAAAGTGTCAGACTAAATTAAACATGGATATTGAGTTTAGTAAGCTATGTGAGCTCCTGAGCATTGTGATACTGTGGAATGCTGGTCACATTGCAAATCTTACCACCTTAAGAACCCTTAATATTTTAAAAGGAGGAGTTTATCTTTATGGACCTGTTATAAAATTGTATTGCCCAAACCATGATTCAAGAATCAACCCGAGGAGAAGTGTGAGACAATAGCTTTAATAGAAGACTAAGGTAGTATCTCTTAAAGAAGATGCCTGTCCTGAATGGCAGTGAGTCTTTTTTAATGTAGCTTCTGTCCTAATAGCAGTCTATGTTTTAGCATTCACGTTTCCTGACTTGCTGTTATTATCAGCAAGACTACCAATTAGAAAAAGCTAAAATCAAAATGTCAATTACTTCCTGATCCAAAGTAAGGGATTTTTGTACAGGGCTGCAAGTAGGCAGCTCCATCTGTCTGCAATCCAGAAGCCAGATTTCTTTCTTAGGGTAGGTGCTTCCTATGCATAAGAACAGTATATATTTAGAGGCAGTTTCTGGGTAATATATATAACTATCTTTTAAGAAATACTTCTCTCTGTAAATGTTGCTGAAAATGCTGCTGCTAACTACCTTTGTATAATACTTTGGAGATTTGCAGGAGGTGGGAGTTCTGTCTCATCTTGAGTCTGAGCATCTTGCAGAGTAATTCTGTAAATAGGATATATTTTGGGTGAAATATATGTCTTTGTGAGCAAATAGGACTCCCTGTCTCCACAACCTTCTTTGTTTGTGGACTTCTACATTTTAAAATCTACTGGCAATAGAAATGCATTTCTTTATTATTGCTTGGAAGGTCTCAGGCTCTCTGAATTCACTTGTCCAAGTGCTGAAGATTGTGGAGTGGGCACAAGCAGGACATAAAACTGTTATTGTAATGGTTTGTAAGAAGGAGGAAGTGGTACTACCACATAGCTTTACTGGTTATGTGTTTGCATCCTGATAAGAAAATGAAGATGATAAATACTGACCATTTTTATTCTGAAGATGCTTCCTGAGCAATGATACTAGCCTCTTGACTATTGTGTGGAAGTGGGACGCTGCCATTTCACCTCCTTTTGTGAGATTCTGTCCAGTCCAAACATTAACAAGCAGTGGACATGTTGCTTTTGATTTTTCTGTTTAGTTTGTTTGAAAGGTGTATGGAAATTTTGGGTTATTTTGGTGCTACAACATAGTTAATAGTGTGATGTGTGAGTGGTGGTGGGGTTTTTTTTGGTGGTGGTTTTTTTTGTATAATGGATCTGGCTGGCAGAAGAAGGCAGACTTTTCACCTAAGTTTATACTAGCAGTAGACTGTGATTTCCACAATATTTGCTGCAGTGTACACATATTCAGCTTTGGGCGATGTACTTTTTTTAAGCTTGCCTTTTCATGTTGCCAAGGTACAGCCCTCAAGTACAAGATGAGGTACTGCTGCTCATAAAACAAATGGCAACCGTTGTGAAAACTTACCCACTTTTTTTCTGCCACTCTTCAGCTTCGTGACATACACATCAAAGCTTAAATGAGTCAATTAAAATGCTTTCATCAGAAAGCACGAAGATGTTCATTTTAGTTGTTTGTTTTGGTTTTTTTGAAAAGGAAGAAAGGCGAGCATTGAGAAGCTTCATAATGCAGTATGATTGTCAAATTAGGTTTAGGAAGTGTGAAATGTAGTGTTCTTGAACAGTGTTGACCTTGACATTTTGTACACTGCAAGCAGTTTGTGATAAAGATTTCTAAACAAACACTAATAAATGTGCCTTTTAGGAAGAAGAGCTTGGCAAGAAAATGTGAGATATATTTGATGTACCTGAGTTCAGTGTTACTGTAGGAATATAAATATACCATTATTTTATCTTTATTGTACTATGAAGGCTGTACTTTTAATTCAGAGAAGAAGTATTGGTGTGAAAGATAGGCTAGCAGTGCCAAATCAGAAGTGGTATACTTAACCTGTATGCAACATGACTCTTGAGCTTAGAAAATTTCAGGGTAAAAATAATATTCATTTGTGTTTCCAGAAAAATCAGAGCATTGATACTTCCATGTACTGAATTTCTTTATCTGATTTGTTTGTATCAGGTATTTTGGACTATGCTCAAATGTTTTATCTGAGTATTATTATTTAAAATGAAAATATTTAAAATAACATTTCTTAGAATACTTTTTAAAACATGATCTTTCAAATGCATATTTGAAAATGTGGCCAAGAACAGCTTTGCTAGTTAGGCTGTTTTTTGTGTGTGACTTTTGTCTACAGTAATTTAAACATCACTCAGTATTTCAGTACAAATGTTGGTTACAATATATTTCTTTTCTAGAAACTTCATGGAAATGAATTCCTGGCTTGTGAAAATAAATTGGATCTAGGAATGAATGAAGAGTGTTCTTCTTTCAAGAATCCATGGTATTAAATAAGAGTTATAGAGAAATTCAAAATGTAAAGAGGAAAGAGTTGTTTACTGATATCACAAGTAGATATCTACCTCTGAAGGCACAACTATGGCTGTATTTATTTAATTTTTTTCCTTCTGTTTAAGCCTTTACTCCATGCTATAAGAGGCAAAGTTGCTGTCCTGAGACTACCTAGTCCAGGTTTCAGAATCTTTTGTGGATTTTGAAGATGTCCCTCTTTTCCCCAGTCAGAACAAGGAAAACATCAATTTTATTTTAGTATGTCTCCTAGTTAACTATGTATGAGTACTCTTATACTCTACCTCCTCATTAGAGAGAGGAAAAAAACAAACCAAACCAAAATAAACAAAAAGCCCCAAACAAACACAAACCTAAAAACCATTCTTTACTCTCACAAGGCAGTGGCCAGTGGTTTGATAAAATGGGAGCTGATGGGCTCCTTAGGTCTCCAGTCTGTACCAGGCTTCTATTGAAATGGGAGAGCAACAACACTACAAGTTCTCCAAAGTATTAAAATGAGTGAAGCTAGTTTTTTGAGGAAGGAGAATTCATTTTAAATTTCTGTTCAGGCTTCTAAGGGAACCAGCAAGTGTTACCTTGCTACCAGTACTAACATGTCTGTAGTTGTCACAATGGTTAAACAAGTTATAGACATATTTATAATATGTCTTACCAATATTTGTTCGGATTAATGATTTTATGTGTTTGTGCATGGCACTTTTTCTTTTCTAGTTGCTCTAATAATCAAGAAGAGAAGACAAAGGAATTTGCAAAAAATGAAACCCTCTCCCAGGAAAACAAATCATTAGCACCAGAAGAATCTGAAAGTGAATCTGTATATTCTGTTGTGGAACAATCTTCCTTGCCATTAAAGAAAAAGAAAAGTAAAGCCAGAACGCACTTGGCATCTTGTAGGAAGATACAAAGTGGAGATCCAGATCACTTGGTCAGTGAACAGATGCATTTGCAGCGTTTTGATGGAGATCAAACTTCGATTGGAAATGAATCAATAACACCGTATGCTTGTTTTTATGGACCATCAGTAAAGAAGGTTAAAGCAGGATGGCTGGATAAATTATCCCCTCAAGGGTATGGTATTTGCAGTAATTATTGAATAATTGTGAAGATGCATGTTTGCATGAGAGGTGTTAAGTTGGTATTTGGTCACTGCTTTCTATTTGTGGAAGGGAAGGGGAATTGATTTTGTTGCCAGAGTGTAGGGCTTTTCTGAATTCTTAAGTTTTTAATGATGTTAAAGTTTGTTTATAAGGTGCATTCAGGAAAAATATTTTTATTTTAAATGTTGATCACCACTCAGGAACTGTAGCAGAAAAATACAAAATTAATTTGTACCAATATTTCAAATCTGTACACATATGCTTATTCTTGTGTGAGCCACAAAGTCAATGAAAACATACTCTTGATTTTGAAACACTACCAATTTGGCCATAGATGTGTAAATTAATAATTAGTGTGACTGGAGATCCTGTTGGTTTCAGAATTGTGCATATAAATTGAACTTTGGGTTGAGAAAGGCATTTAGGGTGAATTGTCTCCTAGTTTAGTTTATTGATGTGCCTGAGGTTTGATGGATGGAATCTGAGCCCAAGTCTTGCTTTAATATTTCAAGTAATGAAGAGGAGAGAGGAACACAATAGAAAGAGAATACAGGTTTCGCTACATTTGTAGGTAGAAAATAAAGAAAAATCTTATGTTTATTTTCTGTTATTCTGTAAAGTTTTAAAAATTGTTTTATTTCAACTTACTTTAAATTCCAGCTCTTCTTAGATTGTTTCACTCTAAAGAGCACTCTATCAGATCTTCCCTTCATAAATGCTTTCAAGCTCTGTTGAAATTCTTCTAACATCCTTGATAAACTGAATAGACTAATCTTCATTCTAAATTGTAGACTCTAGTTGTTCTTATGACTTTCTTCTGAATTCCTTTTTGTATTGAAAGTGGTACAATTTCACTTCTCAAGTCTATTTCTGATCTTCACTAGTACTTAGCATTTAGAAATGAAAGCTGTTGTCCTTGTTAGTGCTGTAATACATCTACACAACCCTTAGTAATTCTGCGTTCTTTGTTCTCAGGACTGTATGTTTAGCTACACTGAAAGCTGATACTAAACTGTTTGGCCTTTCTTTCCATTGTTTGTGGCTATAATAATCATCACTACTCATCAACTGGTACAGCAATTAATATTTTTGTTGTTTTCAGTTTAGTGGGAAGGTTCTTGAAATAAATGGTTGAGAATGCAATCTGGTTTGACCCCACTGGAAGGAGCTATATTGTTGTAGTGGGTCTGTCTGAGNTAGCAGGTTCCTTTTTGTTGTTGTTCCTCCCTTTAAAGATTTCTGATTTAGCAAGTTTTAATTTCCTTGATTTTTGGCTTTATTTGTGTTGATACAGTGATACATTGTTGAAACTCAGTAACATGAATGAATAAACATGGTTTGATAACCATTATGGAATTTCAATCTGCTCAAACCTTTTTAATTGTTTCAAAAGTTTCATTCACATTTATGGATTGTTATTGCTTACTTTTGCTGAAGAATCAAAGAATGTTTATACACAGAGTCAAAAGACATTTTCCAAGTATGATATGCATTTGCACATCTTTTTTTTTTCAGAATTCTTAGTGTATTGACTTCTCAGGGAGATGCAGTTAGCTTTACCTTTTGTTTTATTTCCCTTACAGGATTTTTTTGTTTTTAAACACTTCTGGCAGGTAGCTAGTAGAGTACTAAAAAGCATAGTTCTTGATTTTTTTGTCTTGTGCTGTTTGAAGGAATAGAGTTGCAAGCAAAGTGTGAAGGCTTTAAATAAAGTAATATGTGAGAAAATATTAGTTGAAAAAGACAATACATTTACCATAAAAGTAGTATTGATTAGGACTGAGTAGAACAGCTGCAGGGTCATTATCCTTGAGCCAGTGATATTCCTTGGCTAAACTTCAATAATTTTTTTCTTAAGCATGATTTAATGAATGCTACATTTTTAAAATTCTTTTTCTCACAATACCGTTTATCAGAGATCTGAAGACTTAAAGAAACCAAGCAAACAAAAAACCCAGTTCTTTTAATTCCTTAAAGTACTGTAGTATTTTTTTTCAGTCCCCACCAACTGAATGTTTTTCTGTTCTAATCCCCTCCATCCCCCCCTTCTTTTCATAGAGCTCTCATTTACACCTGACGTTTGTGTCTTCTCAGGGGTATGAACATATACTGTTTTTATACTGTTTCCTTAAGTTGCTACAAATCATTTAAAGTACAGCTTCTCTTTTTAGTTCACTTGCTATAAATTGTAAAACTATTCAGTTTACTCATGTTGTATGTGGTACTTAAGTTCACTTTTTCTTCCCTGCATGATCTCGAAGTTTATTGATATTATAATGGAAAAGAGATTTTACGTTGGCCTTTCCAGGTTATGAAAAATGATGATTAATTGTCGTCGTATAATACGAGTTAATTAAGCCAGAGCTGGTATTTTATTAAAGTTTTGATAAACTATCACACTCTACTAATCCTAAAGCAGAGCACTCATTTAGCAGGAAAGGAAATAATGCTGCAAAAAGAGATGTTAAAATGGGGTCTTGTTCTTGCTTAATTAACTTGTTTAATAGATTTTAGAATTGAAACTTTTATAGATGATAACTAATAGACTGTCAACATTTTTAATGGGCATAACAGAGTAGTTCAGGTTCATGTAAAAATAATTTTTTTAGGGGGTTCTTAGAGTATGAGTTAATGGCAAACTGAAGTAATCAAATGAGCTGTTCATAAATGATGTCCAGTTGATAACACAGATTGAAAATGAAATTTGATGTTGTACTTGTTGAATAATTTCATATGACCACTATTTATTCATTGGCCAGGGAAGAGAGTGTTCAGAAGATGATGACTGGAGATACCATAGCCTGTAAACAGAGGTGTCCTTCTCATAAACATAATGAGATGGTCATTTTAGATTCTTAGCTTTCCTTTTTGGAAAGTGTCATACTGAGCTTGTAATGTTTAAAGGTATGCCCTGTGTTCAGAATATTCCTTTGTCCCCAATAAAAAGGAGCCAGTTCTCATCCTTGTTAGTTTAAGCAAAATTACATTGTTGAAAGTTCTTCCTCTGTCACTTCAGATGTGAAATAGAGCATATGGGGAGGAAATAGAGAGAAAGGAAACTGAATTGATTAAAAACATGAAGAGACTGACTCATAAAAGAAGTTCAGTAATACTGCACTATTTGTTTCTGGATGTTTTTATTATATTTGAAATTAGCATTCTCCTTTTAGAAAGATATGGTAGGGCTAAGATTTATTTTAATTTTCAAATATTTAGGCCTACACAAAGGAAGCTAAACATGCTTTGACCTTTCTATAATCTATGCTGGAGACATTCTTAAAAGCCAATGTTAACTTGTGTTTATAATTTTAATTGTATGAATTTTTGATTCACAGCAAATGTGTGTTTCAAAAGCGCTGGGTCAAGTTTGATGGAGACAGCATTTCTTATTACAATAATGAAAAGGTAAGCGACATGGTTTGGTCTTGTTCGGGACAAAATGCATCTGTGTAATACACACATTACCATGAAGAAATCCAGAACTAACTACAAATTAATATTAAACTTATATTCATTTTCAGACAAAGTACTGTATTTTAAGGCGTCCTTGAGATCTTCACGTATTGTTCATCCCTGTGTTTTCTAGAAGGGCTTGTATTCCTGAACTTTTCAGTTAGATATCATCAGAACTTCTTCCTTTATTGAAAGAATGACACTATTGCGTTCTGTAAAACAGAACAGGATAATACAAAACAGATTTAAGAGATCCAGTGTTATTTTGATGGTGGTTACAAAGTGTCTTGTCGTGGTAACCCAGCATGCTGGAGAATAATCACATATCATGGGACTAGACTGTTTGAACGGGTCCCTTTAAAATCAGTGTACTGCTGCAACCTCAGTGGTTGCTCCTGTACCTAAGGATAGAATCTTGCTGAAACATTTGTGGACTCATGAGTTACTTTGATTAAAGTAGCTCACTTCTGATACATGATACAAAAATGGATTTGTAAGTCATGTTTTTTCAACAAAATGTGTATTCCTTCTGTTAAATTTAGATTTGCAAAAGATTTACTTGTCTTTTTGATATTACTTTTTCACAATAGAAACTACATTGTTTGGGGTTTTTTTTGATACCTGTCTTTAAACATGGCACGCTTTTTTTTTTCCAAATGTTTGTGGGGTTTTCTTCTTTTATTTAATACCCTTTACCCCTGCAAAATTTTTTTCCTTAAAGGTGACAGATGATTGTATAATATATGTATTTGGTGGAGGTGAGGTTATATGCATATGTATTACTTGAAATTCTGGAAAGAATTTACTGTTGAAGATGTGTATTAAATTAAGAACAAAAGTACAATTTCAGGTAAAAGTTCCCAAGCACGATGTTGGGTGGTGGTGATGAACAAGAATCATATAAATGCTTTATAATATGCACACTTTTAGCCCTACTTCAGCAAATCATGAAAGGGGTAGAACTGAAGTAGGAAAAGACTGTTTATTTCCTGAGGGGCCAGAGAAATTAAGAACAAGCTCAAAATAGTATTTACATTGATCTTTATGCCTACTGATTAGGAACTTGAAACAATTATGTTTTTACTTGATTATTTTGCTTCACTCACAGTAGAAGACATGATTTTGTAGATGAAGGGAACAACAGGATAACGTTTGGATTGCAGTGACAAAAAATACTACCCCTTTGTGGGATTCATCCCAGGGCTTCAGAGGAGCAAAAAAGCAGGGTTAGTCATTAAGAAAGACTTGAAAAATACGGCATTGGGATTTGCTTAACACTGTCTGTAGCATAATTAGGGAAAGAAATGCTAATACAGAATTTAAAATCTTATATGTGCACTGGGGATTTATTTTTTTTTTTTTTTGAAGGTCACTGAAAAAGTTATTTGGAGGTCAGTTACTCTAGAATACTTGTTATACATTTGTCTGACATAGGAGATTCCAGAAATCTTTCCTTCTACTTTACTGTGTCACATGGTGTATAGAAAACTACCAGCTCTGCATCCTCTATTTAAAAGGTCTCTGTGGTAGGTTAGACTATCACAGGAGCTTGCAAAAGGCTTGGTCTGAAGCCTCTTTGTCTTACTTTTTCCTGGAAACTGAGTACAAAACCTCACTCCTGAGATTGAAAGAGGCGGTGCTCTATGTGTGTATACAGTTTGACCAAATCTTGCTTGCTCACTTATGAGTCACATATTGTAAGAACTTCGTAGGTCTGAGGACTACAAAGCCTGAAGCAAATTCTGAAAACAGGAATTGGTGAAACTCTTGGTCTAGCTTGCAGATAGGAGGAAAACATAGTTGGCTACCAATAGTTCTCAGTGCACAGTGGGATTGTGTTGGGTGAGCAGTGGTGTCACTGGGGAACATGAGTTTTTGGTACAGTGGTCTCTGCTGGATTACTACTTCCACACCTAGAGCACTTGTATTGCCTGCTAGATGGATGCCAGCAAGCTTCTGCTGTTGCTGCTTGTTACCTTGTCATTGCAACCAAGTATTTGCAGACCCATCAAGAACTGCATGCAGCTCAGGAGCCAGTGCTGGTAAAAGACATGGATAGTTTTACAGTTCTTTGTAAGGCAGAGGATGCCTCCTCCTAGCTGCATGGCTTGCTATATGTACATATATATATTTAAATGGGGAAGCTGTTGTCTTAATGGCAAGTTCCATCTATTCTAAGGACATTCCTACACAGACAAGCATGTTATAAAGGAATTGTTAAACTTTTGATTTCATGTATCATTTAAAAGTACTTCTCAAAAGGAAACCAATCCACACAGATACTTTTGTGATTATTACCAGCAGAGAAGGGTAGACTCATTTTACCCAGAAACACTACCATTATTAAGTAGCTCTATTTGTCATTCAAATCAGAAACTTGAGAGGAGTGAGTTTCTCAAGAAGGGGAAGTGTGCTACACACAGCTAATGAAGAGTGAAACAATTGGAGGATGGGGAGGCAAGACACAGTGGGTAATATTCCTCAAAATGTGTACTTAGCCCATCTAAACACCTCTCTGAATGATTTTAACCTTATTTTTCTAAATATTTCTCTAAACTTTATCTAATTGTTCATAAAATTCTAATTCTATAACTGCATATATGGAAAAAATATTTGGTTTTCTACAAGCAGCATCTGACCTAGGAACAATTTTTGTTTGAATCTGTGATGCTGCTCACTTCTTCTACATTCGTGGTTCTGAGCAAGTTGTGGTCAGAGCAACATCCTGTATGGCTTTGTCTTAA
>VYZX01015039.1:0-35339 GCA_013401335.1 Brachypteracias leptosomus
AGCTTTGTTGCCCTTCTTTGGGTAAGCTCCAGCAGCCCAATGTCTTTCTTGGAATAAGGGGCCCAAAACTGAACCCAGTACTCAAGGTGTGACCTCACCAGTGCCAACTACAGAGTAATGATCCCTGCTCTAGTCCTGCTGGTCACACTATTTCTGGTAAAAGCCAGGATGCTGTTGGTCTTCTTGGCCACCTGGGCACAGGCTGGCTCATATTCACCTGGCTGTTGACCAATACTCCCAGGTCCTTTTCTGTCAGGTGATTTCCCAGGCACACTTCCTCAAGACTCAGATGAAATTTCATCGAGCTTGGTATCCAAAAGCAAATGTTTGCAGAAAGAAACTTTAAAAGAGGTAGTTTTGAAGCTGTCCTTCACACGTTGTGTTATCCCTGGCATTGAGTAGTTTGGGGGCTAACTACACACATAACATTTAAATCAGCAGGGAAGTTCATCTTCACTGTGGCTCCAGGAGAGCAGAGAGATGAAGGGTGCCATCTAGCAGGATGACAACCCTTGCAATGTTATAATTAGGATTCTGATTGGAACTGCCCACATACAGACTCCACGATGAAATAAGTTGAAACACTCCATTGTGAATATCTGTTTGTCTCCTGAAGGAAGCAATCTTTGTACATTAGAAATACCACCAGTATTTCTAATCATTAATCATCTGAGTGGGCAGCTGCTTCAGTGACTGCTACTTTTGAGTAATGTTTTTCCCCAGTATCTGTTGAGATTAATATATATTGCTTCCACAAACAGTTTCTTCACGTAATGGTTATGCAGAACTTTTACCACAGGCTGTCAAACACAATGTTAACCTGCCAGCATTGCTAGTTTCAGTGAATTACTTCTTTCAATATCATTTAATCACTCCGTTTATGTTCTTGTCTTCAGAATATGTTATGTAGAATCCAGTTTCACCCTCAAATGTTTTTATGTACACTATTATAAGAATTAATATTTTTATAGCTTCCACTACCACCAAAGACTTTTAAAAAAGGTTCCTGAATAGACATAAATCTCAACACCTGCAGACAAAACCAGATTAAATTACAACAATACTTTGTACGTGGATAGCTCCTATTACATGAAAGTCTAAAGCATTTTTCAGTGGTACATATCATTACCTATCCCATCTGTAAAAAACCATAGGCAATCAATGCCTGCAGGTAGGATGTGTCAGTGTTCCCACCTTTGTGACTGCTGCACACAGGACCAGATCCAAAGATCTCATCACACATCAGTGTGAGACAGAGCAGACCCCTCCTCAAAAGCTACTAAGTCCCTATAGCAAAATCCTGTCCTGCTTTTTTTCAACTAAAAAAACCACGCTCTATCAGCAATTTACATTATTTTCAATTTAAAATCCACCTCAGCCAAGAGGAATATTTATATTAAGTTAAATTCTGCACTGTATATTTTGCAAGAAATTAAATGATGAACATTTGTTTTTCTATTTCACTTAGGATGCCAAAAACTCTCAGTCTAGCTACAATACCTGTATTTTCTGCATTTTGTTTTTTTTCTGCATTTTGGGATTTTTCTGCATTAATACAGCAGCACATGATTCCTGACAACAATAATTAATTTGTCAAAATTTTTGAAGATACACCTATTTTTAAGGGTTTATCTATACAAGAAAACAATTTCTGTTCACGAGATTTAGGGGTAAGTTGTTTGAGGTTATGAAGAGTGACTTCAACAAATTTCTGATGTCTTCCTTACCAAAAAGCTTGATTTCGGAAACAGATTTTATGTGTCAGTTTCATGGTAATATTGTGGAATCATGCACTGAAGCTGCATTAGCACCTAACATAGGAGAAAATTATACTCCAGCCTTTGAGGATGCCACAGCAAACACCCCAGAGTCCCAGGGAGGTGAAAGAGGAACATTCATGGCTCACAAGACAGATGACAAATAATAATTAAAAAGTGTTAAATGTCTTGTGGGGTTTTTTCTTTCTTCCAATAAAATGCTCACGAGTTGTTGGCTGATTTCATGATTCTGTCTGGCCCAAATCCTGAGAGCTTAGGCTTGGCAAACAGCAGTGTTACTTTCTGACCTGGACAAAGAATAAATACAAACCCCAGGCTTGGGGCACAGCAGTTTTCATCCACAGAGCAGAACTGAAAAAGCCTCTCCAATATTTGCAGCACAGAAGAAAAGCCTTCCCTATATATATGCAGCACAAAAAGCCCTAATTATAAGAAGTTTTTCTTGACATACCTAGAAAAGTTTGGATGACTCTTAAAGATACCCATCTTCATTGGTCATACATTCTCAAGCAAGTAATTGGGTTTCACACGTTTTCACAGAATTGTGTCAGAGATTGAGTAACCTGATATTGATAAGAAATCTAAAAGTCATTAGCCATGACTCTGGTTTCTTTTTAATTTCTTTAATTATGATATCAGGTTTCCATGCACTAGCCAGCTAAAGAATGGCAGAGCTGGGAAAGAAGACCATATTAACTGAGATGAAAAGAAGCATAAAGATGATGAACTCCCACTCACTGCATACAGAATAGTATATTTGATCAATAATACAGTTCTTCCCTTTTTTTTTTTCCCACTAATTATCAAAAATGCACATTCAGGTTTATAATGGAGCAGGTTATACGAGCAGTCTGAGGCTTGAAAGTAGGAGCTATCAAGTCTAGCCATGATCTTTAAGTTGAAGAAAGAGGCAGATTTAATCATTCACTCTGCCAGCATTCAGTTTGTTCCACAAACAGTTATAAATTTATAATCATCAGAAGAAGCAACTGTTAAAAAAGCAGAAGAAATCAAGTGTCCAATGCAATTCAGCCATTTAATTTCACTTTCACTGGTCCTTGGGACATATGAAATGATTTTGTTCTAAGAAATATGCCACTGAAAATCCCTGTTGTAACCACCCACGTCAGAAATAATTCCAAGTATGTATTTGATTCTTCTGCCTAAAGCCTCCACCACAAATACAATCTAACTATCAAATCAAGTCAAGGGATTATAGTCTTAGTAGGGTAAATCCCATGGATTCACATGCACCAGCTGATGTACAATAGTGTAACACAGATAGAGCTGTAGTGACTGTCTTTAATTTCTGCAAAATATTTAAGGGAAAGGTTGGTAAACTATTTTAAAATGACTCTTGTTTTAGGAAGGCTTTTTCTAATCGGAGAAATTTGAAGAACACAACAATAAGTTAAAGCAGTTATGTCATGCTTATGCTGTAAACTTGAACTAAATCCAGAAGTCTAAAAATATATCAGCCCAGCAAAATAATTTTAGTTTAGTGGATGGGAAAAAAGAAATATGCTCAAAACCAAGATACTATTCCAACTCCTAAAAATAATATTAAGGTTGATCTGAGAATTATAATAATCTATGAGATTACATGGTTAAAATATGAGTACCACAAAGAATGAAAATATTCCTTTAAACTCAAATAACTGTTCAAATTTGAAAATTTGTCCATTTAATATCCTTAAAAACAGAGTTGCTGCTATAGATATGACTGACACACACTCCTGGGATTTTTTTTAAATGGAGAAATGCTCTCAAGAGACCATATAAGTCTCACACTTGGAAGAAAATCTTTAAAAATTGCTAAGCACTGAAAACAACCTTTTAATTACAAGTTACATAACTTGTTATTAAAAATTCATAACTAATCTTGGAAGTAAAAACCACCAAAGAGTCTGTCAGAGTTTGGGGGGGGGGTTTGTTCGTTTGGTTGGTTGGTTGTTTTCTTTTTTTTGTTGTTTGGGTTTTTGGTTTGGTTGGTTTGGGTATTTTTAACCAAAATTCATCTGCAATACAAGACTGCTTTTTTTTTTTTTTTTTTGCATGTTGTGATAAATACATGGGTTCGGTGTAAATAGCATTGTTCACCTCTTCACTAGAGTGAAAACCAACACGTGTGTGCATTAGCATTTACACATGTTATAGAAACATTGGGAATAAGTATCTGGAGCTTTAGATTACAGCACTTTGTAGGATGTATTTTCCACAGATCTAAGTGTCAGTAATTCCATTGCCACTGGACAACATCTTATTCTTTCAGCAACAGCAAAGAAAGCCAACAAGGCATTAATGTCATCACAAAACCTAATACTAAGTTCTGGTGTACTTGCACATGTCTTCAAAACCATATTTGTTTGCACAGAAGAAGTGCATGTTTGTAACGCAAGTGTGAACTCCTGGTTCAACTTTTCTAGTGAAGTCTTAAGGCAAAACCATCTGAATCTTGTGCCTTTATTTATAGATAGATCTCTAGAAAATAATAGGTCCTGAATTTCAAAGGCTGTTGTTGCCAATTGTGTTTACAGACTTCAGAATATCATGACAAACATGCAATGTGACAGCAGAGATTTTTTGTATGACTTATTTATATAAAAGAACTACAGGGAACAATTGACAAAGAAGAAAAGCCTTTTTGAACAGTCTAATTTAACAATTATATTTGTGACTGATTTAGCACATCTTAGACACTTTTTTTTAACCGCAGTAGTGTTTGAATTATCTTCCATAAATAATGACAAGAATGGGAACACTGCAGTTGGTATTTCTTTGATTTTGTAAGCCAGGCAAGTGTGTGTTGCCAGCGTTCCTGCTGTATCTCTAAGTCTTCAGGGAACATATAAGCAATTTTTGCCTGCTGATGTATTTCTGCATTTCAAGTAATCTCTAACTCTTGATTTAATTACACATTGTCTATACTCTCAACCTGTTCTACCAGCAACATGAAGAGCATTGCATAGCATTTGCATAATGCTCACAGTATTTTCAAGAACTATTCAAAGTAAGCTTTCAGAACTTTAAAACGCTCAGTGTGCCCTGCCACAAAGGAAAGGTTAAAGTAAAGTCTATGACAGATAGAAACAGCTAGAAACAGAAAACCATAAAAACTGCTTTTGGAATTTTTTCCTTTAGTTGGTCTGGGCTTTTCACATAAGCTAAAGGAAGTAGTTTGCAAAATTATTCAGATTTTTTAATGACAATAGGAGTAAAGGTTAAACGGAAAGGAGGCGATAATTGCAAATCACCACATGTATCATTTTTCAGACCATCTGTGAAGGGATAGTTGACTGTCATGTAAAACAAAAATTGGCAGGATGCATATCAGTCAACAAAGAATCTCTGAATAAACGTCCCTCTCATAAGTAGCTTTCAGACCATTTATGATTAGACCACAAATCAAGCAACTCAATAATAGCACAAACAAATATTAATTATGCAAGCAACACTGAGGCTCCGGATGAGAAAGAAAAAAGAAAGGAAGAAAGAAAAAAACACAAAAAAATCCTCCCAAATATCTCCCCACCTCACACACACCAATGTGTGCACCAAATGTGAGGAAGATAACTGGGAATCTAAACAAACCTACACTCATCATGAACCCAGACCTTTTGGTCAAACTCCCTACTTGCAGTATCAACATAGTAGGGCTGTTTTCCTGCACGTAGTGGCCACAGCTCCATTCCAGCTTCTCTCCTCCTCAGCTGAGGAGAGCAGAAGGAAATACCACCTAAGAGCTTGCCAGAGAAGCTGAATTAAACAATCGATAAATACATATTCCACACATCCGATCCAATCAGTTGCAGTAGGACCCATTTGTGGGGGGCAGCAATAGGGACTGTATAGTCTCCTTTCTTAGATGAAGAAGGTATTTTTCTCTCAGTGCCAGTTTGCTTGCACATGTCTGCAAAACAGAGATTTTTCTCTACAGCTACTCAGGACAGTGCAATAGGTCAGAAAACACATGGTGCACAGTACCACAACTCAGGAAATGTCCAGGGCAAATACTTTTTTCCCGAATATTCAGCTCCTTTAATAAACTAGAATAAAAAATTAATTCAAGAGGAACACATAAAAAAGGAGATCCTAAATTTCTGCTAAAGTGAAAGAAAAAAAAAAAATCATAATTTTGGTCTGGCTTTTAACTCCCAAGAGCAAGGATCACTTGAGACAAAACTAGCCTTCATTTTTAAGCTATTGTTTTAATTCAAAGTTACTGCTCTAAGAAAACTGCAAGGGGAGATTCAACTCAATTTGAACCTGGATGTTTAGCCAGTTATCTAAAATTGCTAAGCAACAATTTTGTTAAATTCAAAGGGCTCCTAATTCATGAACAAAAATAGAAATCTATTCAAATGCACAGAGTAGGTGAATATTCAGAGGAAAGGAATAACATGCAGAGTTATTGAATTAGAAGTCAGATTCCAAACAAATTAGTTTTAATCTCTATTTTCATTTCACTACCAATTTCCCAGTAAAATATCCTCTAGCAGGAGAAAACATACACAAATGTCTCATAAGCAGCCTGGTGAACCACTGTTAAAAATGAAGCTGGAACAGAGAGCAAGTTTGCCTCTCTGCTGGGGCATCATCACACTACACATCACACCAAGACGCTCAGCTGTCCCAGTGGGTTGGCCGCAATGGTAGGGCTGGCCACCTCTACTTTGGTAACAACGTCTGAGAAACTCCTGACAATGCTCAAGCCACCAGGAAGGAGAGCTGGTTGGGTCTACGCCAGCAGGTATGTGTCACACAAACTTTTTAATGGAGAACAGTGTCAGCTCTAAGTCAATGAGTACTTCCCACCTGGAGTATTTTAATCAAAATGGAAAACTCCAAGGGTATTCAGTGTCCAGGTCTCAATACTTCTCAAACCTCCCTGAATCTGTATAAATTGGTCTGGAAATCTCATTAAAACATGTTCCCAAGAGGGAATGGCTACTCAATTTCCCAGCTCCTGCCTAGAGCAGGAGTCAAACAAAAACAGCAAGCAAAAAACTTGGTTGTCCTGTGTAAGGGATCAGGGGAGGGTCACAAAGCAAGTAGGATTGATGAGCATGTCTGAAACAACAATTTCAGGCATGATTTGATGGTATGCTGTATCTCTAACAGGAAGCTAGATGCCCTCAAATTCAATCTTGAAGTTCCATATGGGAACCCATGACCTGAAGAAGTACAGTTAAAATTAAAATCTGCTTCTAACCAGTTAGAAACAGTCTCAGTGATATCAACAACCCAACTGTGCCAACTCACTACTGTGAAGAGTCATCCTGCTGGGATAAGCTGCAGTTTCAAAAGGATGAAATTATTTTTGTGTTGATTGTTGGTTAGGATATCACCATCAAAATTCTTTTTCTTACAGGTTTAGATTCAAAAGAAAAAAGTCTCACAAAGTTTTTCCAGCACAGAGAATGAGATGTTATCACCCAGAAAATTACTGGAGTGCAAAATTACTGTAACTATTACTAATAGCAATGTTTATGGCATCATACTGGATTTCAACTAGGAAAAGACACACATTTTATCATTTTGCTTTAGACACAGATACTTCTGTAGAAAGCCAGAAAAAAATACATACCTTTCCAAAGGTTAGCTTGTAAGCACTGATGTAATTGGAAGCATTTAGTGTGGTACAACACAGAACTGCATTACCTGGCTATCCACATACTGTAGAATTCATCTTGACACCACCATCAGATACCACTCGCCTTTCATGTAACACTCATTATAGCAAGCAAACCACTCTCTGCCTGCCCTCTCACCATGTAAAAAAGAAAGTAATAATTTCCAAAACTTTCTTAATTCTAATCTTTACCAAATTCCACAGTAACTCAGTTGCTTACTCCATAATTTGTTTCAGGAAACATAATGGTGTAATGCCACGTTATCATTCCTTTGTTCATAATTATGGAAATACTCCCTGAACATTACAGCTGATATCCTTGGATGTGGAACTATGTATTTACAACAACTGAGGAAATATTCTATTTAGAGCGTAATAATTCTGCATACTTTTCCATTTCAGGGATCAATGGGATCCCGCTGGGAGTGTATGCCTTTGTTATTTTGCATGATACATCTCCAAGTCATATTATTCAGCTGAAGTGCTGAATGCACCTGGCAGCAGAATGTACAGCTACAGTGCCTCCTCTTGGCATAGCCATACATATAACTACAGACACATGGACACACGAACGTGCACAGAGGATCTGATCTCCCTTGTATCATTTGGCACAAGCTGTGTCATTCCATTACTCCAATTAGTGCTCATGCCAGAACAAACAAAGCAAAAATATTGTCACAGGAGGGAGCTGGCAAGTAGTCTGAATGACTGCAGAACAGCATCACTGGTCACAACCTAAAATAAGCTAAGCAGCTCTGGCTAAAAAACTTCTGTGAAACTTTCTCATGCTAATTTCGGCCTTTTAAAATAAGCAGTCACCCTTAATCAATCTGTGTCTGATTTATCAGAAAGGAAAGGCCTACACATGACCCATTGTGTAATGTGGATGTCTATGAAACATGAATTATTACTTTTAGCTAATTTTTATCCATCTAATATTGTTACAGTAGTCAAGCAGGGACAAAGAGTGTCAGACAGAGCTCACAGGACCTATCTGGCTCACCTTCAGTGCTTATGCAGCTTTCAAGAGATATGTCATTCTGGAAACCACAACTATAATTTACAAAAGTCCATTTATATTTGTTGTTGCTGTTACAGCTGGGATAAGTTATGGCAGACAAACTCCTACATCACCTCTGAGGAGATGAGGACTTCCCATACTGATTTCAGTGGCTCCTGAAGTTGACACTTTCACATCAATTAGTGGCTCTTAAAGTTGACACGTTGCTTAAGTACCCACGCTGTGCATTCTCAACAATATTCACTTGCTCTAAAATCGAGGCTTGGCAGCTTTATACCAAAGTGGTCAAACAAAGCACAGAAGGGGCCTACAATGTTTTATCCCAGACAGTGATCAAAAATACAAAAATAGCCAAATAAAAATAAACCAAATATTTATGCTGTAAAAGGATTACACACTTCCCTCTGTACATCTTTTCCATCACTGATGCATATACTTAATGCACTTATCAGTGGAAAGTAGCATATAACTAACATTTTATACAAAGTTCAAGATCTAGAAAGAAACTTGGTACCTCCATAGACAGCGGTGTGACTCCAGGACCATCAACCCAGAACCTACAGGCTGCATAAGAGGCATTGTCAACAGTGGAAACTACTCAGTCGTAGGGCAGGGAAGCACCACCAGGAGGTACTTTTGAATGCCCAGGCATATTGCATAGCTTTGAAGGAAGATACTGCGTGCATCTCCCAGCTGCAGCTAGCAGATTAACGGAGCAAGTTCTGTGCTTGCTTTGTTGAGAATATGCTGCAGCTCCAAAGGACTGTCTGATCACTCTTCCAGACAGATTTTAAGAGTTGTGGAAAAGCAGATGACACCAGAAAGTGGTCTGGTAAACAGGCTGATCGGTTTTGCTAGACTAAAACCAAGGGCAATTTAGATTAAAATTGCTTCTCTGAACATCCAGACTGGATTTGTGTAAAGAGAAGGAGCTGGTTGTACTTTCTCTGCATAAGAAAGGATTTGCAGGTTGATTGATTGAGAGGTATTTTGAAATGTTCTTTGATAGGGTATGAACTGCAAAATGTAGAAGCTTTAGGACAAATTCTCTCTCCTGAACAATATTCAGATAAATAACTCAACTCAAAGGTAATTTAGCACTAGAGGTATGTGCAGGCAATTAATTGAAAGGGATAGTATATAAGCAATTCATTTTTGCATAGAAGTTTCAAGCTGTTACTTTAATTGCTCCTTTAAATCACTAAAATCAGAGAATAAAACCATCTTTTCTCCCTGCTAGCATGGGGCAGATTTTCCTACATGCAAATCATATTTGTCAGAGATACTCCCCCAAAGACTCTTTTTCCCCTACTTCTTTCTCACTCTCTCCTCTCCCTTTCACATGTGTTTCAAAAAACAAATGCTCATACTAAAGAAGCCAGGCCCTCCTGCCAACCACAGGCTTCCATCCCACTCCCATCCTCTTCCATAATACGTCACCTTGTTCTTGTGAAAAATGGTACATTCTCTACAGCGTGGATGGGCATGCTGTAGGAGGAGGAAGGCAGCCCTGAAGCCTGCTGCATGCTGGAAATACTGACGTACCCAGCTCAAAATTGGATGACAGAGCTGTTGAAACAAAGCTGCTATGTTCATTAGGGAACAAGTCATTTGTTTGGGTTTATGCACTTGCTACTTGTCTAACATTTATTTTCCATGTTGGGAGATTTCTGGTCTCTAGCTTGAGCTGAGAAAGAAATAAGCTTCTCAGAGTTCTTTCAGTTTATCTGCTACAAGTATAAAAATATAGTAAATATGTAAGGTCAGTTTAGAGCTTGAACTTAAGTTTTCGTCAAAACAATCTCCTTAAACCCCACGTTCACTAGAACTGTTTCAAAACAAAATGCACTTAGCATTAACTTGAAGACTTGGGGATGCTGGTGGGTGAAAAACTGGACGTGAGCCACCAATGTGCACTCGCAGCCCAGAAGGCCAATCCCATCCTGGGCTGCATCAAAAGAAGTGTGGCCAGCAGATCAAGAGAGGTGATTCTGCCCCTCTACTCTGCCCTGGGGAGACCTCACCTNATGTTTCTTCAAGGTGTGTTAGACATTCTTAGCAGTGAAGAAATTTGTACATTTGCTAAGCTTATGTAAGTAATTTTTGCTTTATTCATTATTTACAAAAACTACAGAGCATTATTTTGCTAATTTGGCTTCATCCATACAACTATTCAGAGATTTTAAACAAAGTTCAAATCTATTCTGATTACAGAGAGCACCTTCATGGTACTGAGTATTAACAAGTATAAGGGCTTGTGTGCAGAGCAAGTCATTTCAGTAAATGAACACCAAAAGATGTTTTCTTTAAGAATCAGTGCATACCTTATGGATCCTGAGACAGCGCTCAGATTTCATGCATAACAGACATAAACAAAAAGTTAAGGAGAAAAAAAAAAAACAAATAATAAAACGTTTGAAAGAGTTGTACAAAAATAAACCAGGGAAATTTGCAAGTTCTACAAGCTGCAGATGAACAAAATACTTTTCCATATAAATAGCTTTTATCTAGTGCTGGGGTTTGTGTGGGTGCTGTATAGATCATACTACTGCTATTTAACTCCTGTAACATCTGTAGGATTTTTGCAGCAAAACTACAAATGATTGGTGAGTATTTTGGCATGAGTTCCTCTCCCACATAACCAGTCTCACTCCTTTTTTGGAGACTGGCTGTGTGACAGACTCTCAGAGAAGAGAAGGCAATCACTCCTGAAGAGACGGGGCTCACTGCAGCTCCCTGGAGTTCCTCTTAACAACTACCTAACACTCATCACAAAGCTATAAGGAGATCAGCAGGACATTTGTTAGGATGAGAATGTTAGCATTAAAATATTTGTAGGAACTTTTCCATATTATAAGTCAGACATTGAAGCAGAGCTGCTAGATAACTTCTGTGTTGCTTCTGGAAGCTGTCACTGATTGAAGCAGAACTCCAGAACCAATTTTCTAGAGGTATATGAACAGAGGAGAAATCATAGAATGGTTTAGGTTGAAAGGGACCTTCCAAGATCATTTAGTTCCAACCCCCCCACCACAGCAGGGACAGCTCCCACTAGACGAGGCCACCCAGGACCTCATTCAACCTGGCCTTGAACACCTCCAGGGATGGAGCATCCACAACTTCCATGGGCAGACTGTTCTAATGTCTCACCACCCTCTGAGTAAAAATTTCCTTCATAATTTCTAATCTAAATCTNTCATGTTGAGCTTTTCATCAGCAGCACCCCCAAGCCTTTCTCTGCAGGGCTGTTCTCAATCCACTCATTGCCCAGCCTGTATTTGTGCTTGGGATTGCCCTGACCCAGATGCACTTGGCCTTATTGAACTGCATAAGGTTGGCATGGGCCCACCTCTCAAGCTTGTCAAGGTCCCTCTGCATGGCATCCCTTCCCTCCAGCTTGTCGACCACACCACACAGCTTGGTGTCATCAGCAAACTTGCTGAGGGTGCACTCGATCCCACTGTCCATGTCACTGACAAAGATGTTAAACAAGTCCAGTCCCAGTACCGAGCCCTGAGGGACACCACTCACATTGCTGGTTGATCATAACTCTTTGAGTGCGACCATTCAGCCAATTCTTTATCCACTGAGTGGTCCATCCATCAAATCCATGTCTCTGCAATTTAGAGACCAGGATGTTGTGTGGGACAGCTCAAGTAACTGATGCTTCTGAACGGGCATATGTTTGTGATTGCTCAGAGCTTCTCTACCACTCTGAGAAGCACATAGGTGAACAGAAGTGCTGGAAGCAATGACAGAGTCATGAGAAGGGTAAAGAATATGTGTCCCTGTATCTACTATTTGAGTTTATACTAGATAACATCCAATCATGAAAACCAGTTATCTTTCACTGTTGAGGAGAAGAATGCTTGTATAACTTTGTTATCTTCCCTTGCTGAAAAATGAGTTTTATTGCTGTGAAGGAAAGCTGTAGAAAACTGGAGAATAATGATGTTTTGACCTGTCCGTTTCTATATTAGAATGTGTATAGTATTATTACCCAACTTTTATAAATTGGAAAAAGAATGAAGGTATTGGACTAATAGTTGGATCTTGAAGATCTTTTTCAACCTAAACAACTCTATGATTCTACATGTGCAGCAATCTGCTGCACAGATGACAGAACACTACAACTGCAGCAAGCCATGAGCCATCCAGTCATCCCTCACATCCCTCAAAAGAGAAAGGACATGTAAAAGACACAACATGCTCTATTTATCATTACTGTGCATATTATCATTCATGCTGGCACCACGGCTGTGCACCTGGGGTGCCTTATTTAACTTTCTGTACTTTCACTTCTTATTTCTGTTTATCATGCTGTTAAAATAAACAAGTAATATAGAAATTATCTGGAAGATAATAGACAAAAAACATGTTTAGTATATATAGAGATTAATATTCAACTAGGCAGATGGGCTAAAAAATAGGATGAGCAGGACAGCTTGTCACCATAAAAGCAGCTACCTGTAAAATAACTAAACTTAATGGCAACAAAATCAGTTTGAAAGGCATAAGAACCTAAACCATTCTGGTTCAGAGAAAGGCCCCCTACATTGCAGGAAGTTCTGCATGCTGCAGAGCAATCCTGTGGTGCCCACCACCTCCTATTCGGCAGCTGGTAAAGTAGTGCAGCATATGGTGTGGTGGGGCAAGCCAAGCACGAGCTGTTCTTAGCACCCTGCTAGCTCTGCATGTGTACTTCATGTGCATCCAGACAACAAATTAACCCAGCAGATAAGGGTTCCCCAAAACCACTATCAAGGTCCCTGTAGCACAGCATTGGTGCTGACACAGTGGGGATCGAATGCACTGAGAACATTACCAACATGCACTGCAGTCAGGCTGCATCTGAAGGGAGAACAGCACCAACACCTAAAGCAGACCAGAGTACTCAAAAGACTTCCAACTTTGCCTTCCCACCAAGCCATTTGATGTCATACAGCCTGCAGATCAGACCAACACAGGCACTGTTCCCCTAGGAGCTTATCTATAGATAAGCAAACCCATCATACATCCCGGGAGAGCTGTTCAGAGCTTTGCATACTTATCAGTATATAAACTTATTGTTGCATGGTGACAGCAATTATAAAATGTTATGGCCAGCACGTTCCACAGGAGATGATTAAATATTCTTTGTGTCTGGCTCTGGTAGAGTGTGTGACTAGAGAGCTTTCCAATGAGTCTGTTGAGCTGTTTGCCTCAATGTATCCCTGAACAGTCAGACCTGGGAGATGGAAAGTTGAGAAGTGGTAAGAGATCTTATCCTGGCAGAACAAAATGAAACAAACTGGCCAGAAGCCAGAAGGCTTCACGGAACAGTAAGAACAGAAGACACACAGATGACTCTTGTCTCATAATAAACTCCCACAACCTCCAGCCGATTTCAGCTCCCAAACCTGTTCTATTTTGCCAGTCTAGTAACTACTAATGACTCTTGCTTGTAGGCAGCTGGGTAAGTCTCATCCCTTCACGATGTCCCTCAGCAGAATCTCACAGGCCTTCTATTTGTTGCACAAAGAACCACAAACTTGTGTTTGTTTTGAACCCTGGCCTTGTGAAATTAATCTGATGCCTGCTACCTCTTGTATCAGTAAAAGCAATAAATGCCTACTAATTCTCCTATGACATTTATGATTTTGCAGAACTTTCTCACCAACCCTCCAAGACATCTCTCTAAACTTCAGATGCACAGAAGCTACTTCATACTTCCACTCATCTTTGATTGGAAACTCTCAACCTTCTCTAGTTCTCATCCCCTCATCTCCAACAGGACACATCACAACTGTATGTAGCCTTCAATACTCATGCAAATTCTGGATTTATACTGCAGTAGCATAATAGTCTTCTATGCTTTGTTCTCTATTGCTTTCCTAATAATTTCTGATGATTCCTTTAACTTTTTGGCTCCTGCTGAGCACTAATATTGTTTAAAAGAACTATCTATTGTAATCCTCAGATCATGGTCCTGAATGTTAATGCTCAGCACAGAGCCTATCCTTTCAGGTATAGCTCAGACTGTTTCACCTCACGTGCATCACTTAGTATTTATCAACACTGAATTTCTATTTATATTCCATCCAGGAGTATATTAAATGGCACACATCATGATGTCTGTGGCAGTGAGGCCAAGGACAAACTCAAAAATAAAAAAAGCTAAACCTCATTCACTACCCAGACCTGATTCACTGAGGGATCATGTCTATCCTATAGACATGGAATGAGAAAGGAGCCCATTGGGAAAAAAAGCCACCATCTAAAAAAAATGATAATAACATATACATGGGAAAGAAATAAAATTATTTGAATTACCCAAATTTGAACTGCATTACTACAACTTTAATACCATCTCTGACATCACCAGTTGTATGTAGCCTTGAATTTTCATATTGATTACAGCTGGACAGCCTTGCTCCAGCTCAGTCTCCAGAGATTCCCTACCATATGCTTTTCTTCTCAGATTTACTGCAAAATCTGCTTATTGTTTTTTTCATCACCCAAAAGAATGACCTTTTATGCAGAGCAACACACAAAAAAGTACTTAAGAATATTAAAGATGTGGGGGTTTTTTCCCTTTTCAACCTTCTTTGATATTCGTTCAACTGATAGCATAGTTGTAGATTTCATTTTCTCTCATACTTCAATACTACAAATATTGAAAAATTGTGCTTTTAACAATAAAAAGCTAATTTTTAATTTAATTGGTCCTAGTGGGAAAGAACAGTATACTGCATTTTTTGATCAATATGTAAACATATTGGAATTAATTCATAAACTGAAATGCATCACTGTTTCCTTGGCAGTGTCTGACTCCAAAAGCAGAGGACATTCATTACTTAAAAAAAATTTACTAAATACGTTTGTGACAGGTTCATAAAATTCCTAAAACTGAACATTACTCTCTTGTGATCCTCTAAAGATCACAGAAAGCACACGAGTAATAAGAGCACTGATCCATCTTTACCCAGAAATTATTTTCTCATGATGCCTACTCACTCATCAAGTGAATGACCACAGTTTTAGATATGGTGGATACAAAATCCACTGAAATCAATGTTGATGATTTACTGACTTGCATAGAATTTCATGAGAGATTTTGAGACTAGGGTCTTCAGCAGTTTCTTGACATTCCAGTAGTTACGATAGAAAAGAGGCAGGTATTATTTTACAGCTGGACTATGCTTTGTCATACATAAATAAAATGAACTGTAGATTTCAGTGTCTCAACACAAAGGGAAAGTGATTTTATGGACTTTAAAAAAGTTGCTTTTTATTTATAACATGACCTAGAATAAGACTCAGTGGAGGATATTAATATGTCAAAGGACACATAGCAAGAGAGCAAGAGAATTGAAAACTTAAATCAAGTAATTAAGTTGTACTAAATGCCTCCAGTCAGTAGATAAAATAGCTGCTTCCCAAGAAATATACAGTACACACTTGCAATAATTTAGTTATGTACAACTGCTCTTATGTATACCAAACCCGGACATGAAAAAGTTCATTTTCAAATTAAAATCTTAAATTGTAATTGAATAATAATAATAAAACAGCAATAAAGATATGATCTAGCTGTTTAGCAGATTACATATATGTAAAATACTAATCTTTCAGTAATAGAAATACTGGATTGGAAATACTAAGGACAGAATACGAGAATTCAAGTAATAGATGATGAACTATAAATATGGAAATATAGTTCTGATTTAAGTCAGCAAGAAAACTAATCACTGGTTTATACCATCAAAGTTCAAAATCTCACTGAATAGTTTGGAAATATCCTTAAAGTCCACAAAACAAAAGCTCACACGAATTTCTGGAAGATATGTGGCATAGTATGCAATCCTCATTTGTTAGGCTTCATGGTTTTTTTCTAAGAGATATTTTAGAATACATTCCCATCCTTTCCTTCTTTCAGGTAGGTTTGGTGATGGTTGCTGGCAGCTCCCCAGGACAGGCTGATGTATAAACAGCCTAAAAGATTGTGCTACTCTCTGGTGGCATAAATTGCTTCATCAGCCAAAATGTCCAGACTGCCACAGCAGGAAACGCAACAGGGTGGATGCACCTGAACAGCCTGTCTTACACTGCTTTAGTCATTCTTATGGGTCAATTTCATTTTCAATTGAATGAACTACTTTACAGACATAATGGGCATATGACAAGAAGCCAAGGCTCCAGTTATCTGTGAATGCTGCACTGCAGCATCCACACAAAGGGTAGGATCACAGGCTGTTTAGGATTTAGATAAGTGTGTTCTTAAGAAATATTTACCTTTTGAAATCTAGGCATCTTATTGCTACCTCTCTTTCAAACAGCACCATTCTCTCACCTGGTGGACTCCCGTGTCCTGCTGCAGCTGTAGCAATAGCAAAAGCAGAAGCAGGAGAAACTGAGCAGTGGCTGTTGTCAGCAGTTTGTACTGTAAAGAGAACAGACAGAGAACAGTTAACAACTTCTGCATACTTTTCATATTTTTCATGTCAAGCAACAACAATACTTACAATCTTCACTAATATTTACACTTTGTGAGCACTTTATGTTTTCATTACCAGAGGACACTATTGTAAGGGAAATAAAAATATCATAATCATGTTTGTGATTTAAGTTTTATTTCCAGGTTGCTATAATTTATGTTGCTACGGAAAAACATGTATGACAGTGCCAAAATGAAGAACAAGCAGTACCCAAATGGAAAAAGAAGAAAAAAAAAAAAAGACAAAAATAATGGTGTAGAAAATCAACCTAAACAAACAAACAAAAAGTTAGAGAACTAAACATATTAATCAACTTCTGATAATTAGATTCACATATTTTCTCATGTCATTGCCTAGGATGCTTTGCACAATTTATGAAACTTCCTCTATAGAGAATTCTGTGAACATTGCTTCTGACTAGTACCCAGATAATATCACAGAATCAGAATGTTAGGGATTGGAAAGGATCTTGAAAGACCATCTAGTCCAATCCAATATGGCACCATTCCCCACAGTTTTCAACTCCCAGATCTTGCTGTCTCACCATAAACATGCCCAATAACAGAAGATTACTACTGGTTTAAAATTAAAGTGTCTCAGCAGCTTATTAACAGTTGAGAAGACTCTGCCCTGGTTTTGTTGGTTTACTCCCAGGCACGAAATAACTGCCTAGAAATCTGGCTTGCATGAGATGGCAGCTTTTTAAGCATTCATGGACGTAGCTCACAGCTCTGCTAATGATTTCAAAGAGCCACGTGAGAGCTATTTGAGGAGATCCAGCTCTCACTTTTCCTCTTCAATTGAGCAGTTTATTCAAATTTTGGAATGAATAATGTGACACCATCTGTAAATGTTCAGTGTTATACAAAGAAACACACACTCACTCCTTATTGACAATAATGGGTGTTGTGTATGATTATGTATGTCTCCTTCATAGAGAAAAAGTCTGTCAAGGTCTTGAGAGTTTTGTGAGAATAGGACTAACACAATATTAGTTTTGAGCTTGAGCACATTCTGCTCAAGCTATTTAGGAACATTTCATCATAACAAATTCCCAATATGCTCCCAAGCCTCTTGTTATTACTATACAAATTAACCAGTGTAATTCACATTCTAATGGCTTTCTGGTTTTTGATACCTGAGAAATAAGGAAAATACAAGCAAAACACATTATTCAAACACTATTATTTTCTAATTTCCTGCAATATTACAGCTACAGGATTTAAACTCTTTAAAGTGACGGATAGAGGCAAGAAAAATTAGGGTCTTACCTCCTGGTTGACGGTAGCGGAGATGACGTGGTGTTGAAGGAGATCTACATGGGGAAAGCTCTGTGGTGTCCACTGCTGAGGTGCTTTCAGGAATTGTCCTGTCCACTGACACAGATTCTAAAACTGCTGCTTTAAAAGATAGTAAATGTTAATACTTGGATGATCATTTGAATTTATAACTCTTTAATGTATATTAGATTAGGCTAGATTGTGTTAGATTATATGTTATAAAAATAAATACATAACAATTTATATTAATTAATGTATCAAACATTACAATATAGTCTTGTATTGTATAGCATAGCATAACATTGTATTGTATTTAGAAAGTACAAATGAGTTTGAATATATCAAAAGGCCATAGGGAGCTATGGTATGTGGCTTTAGGATATGCTTTTTCAAAGCACAGGGTGTAAATCAGATTAGTTTAGTTCAGATATGGAGTGGGTCTGCAGAGATTATAGAGTATGTGGGTGATTCAGGACTCTCTGTTTACAAACACCAAGAGATAGAAAGTCTGCAAATGATCAGCTTTGAACAACCTGAACCGCACTGCGTTGATTAAAAAGAAAATATATATCAAAGGGGGCTTTGCTGAAGGGTAATCTGTAAAAAATGGCCATTAATTAATAACACTTAATACCAGTGTTTCAACATCAACCTAATAGCACTAAATACCAACTAACACAAAGTTGTTTACATTTAATCTGTGGTTTATAGATGATTTAAACAGTACTGCTTCTGGAACTTGCCATGAAACTTTTACATCAAGAAGCCTCAGCAATAATTATCCTCTGGATGGAGTTAAAGGACTACGAAAGCTTTGTACCAATGACATAGCCAAACAACAGCTCATAAACAAAGAGCTTGGTGACAACCAGCAAGTTATCAGTTTTAAAAATAGCTTGGATAGGACTGAGCTTTAAGTCAGCAGAATATGCAGTGAAATGCACATGTAAAGATACTTGAACTCACAGATTTTATATGAGCTAGGGAAAATAACCCTTGTTGGATAGCTATGTGTAATCAAAACCTGTCCAGTAAAATGGCCAAGCAGCACTGGAGGGCAGATTACTACATGGAAGTGTTCTATCAGAAGAATAAAAACATGAATGGCAGAAATACTACTACTGAAATGAGGGAAAACAAGCTCATAAAATATATCCCACATTTGATATGAATGACAACTGCACCTGCAGCATAAACATGGTACATATAAAAATATATATGAATAAAAACTTCAGAAAAAAACCCCACTTTGAAAGCAAACAACTTTGGAAGAAGGCAAAGAAGGTGGAAATTCCAGGATGAAAATAGACAACATTCAAGGAAAACAACAACTACCATAATAATATGTCCTGGGGAACAGAATGTGCATAGTTATATTGGATTTAGTGTAAGTAATAGTTGTTTTCTTGGAAATCTGGCAGTATCAGAGCAACAATGTTAACCATAATGGGGTGGTGGGTCCTGACGACGTAGAACTGGTCTCTTCACTTAGCCAGAAAACTTCAGAAACAAATGCACTCATTATGTGTAACAGGAAACATGCAGATTAACATTTTGTAGTTCTGCTAGTAACCACTGCCATTCTCCTTGTGAGATTTATCGTTAAGCTTACTCCTCTTCCTCAACATGCTATTTGCAGGTGGGTGAGAACAGGACTTTCCCCCCAGAGAATCAAGCTATCTAGACGCAAATTGCTCCAAACTGAGTGCAAACTGCTCAGCAGGAGATCCCCAAAGGGACTGGAGACACTGCACAGAAAGCACTTTAGCAATTTAGCATTTATATGAGGTTCTTGCCATTTCCAAATGTTCCTCATGCTGCCCAGATGACACTTCCAGCTTTAATAGACTGGAATGCAAAATAAGAATACCTCTGCAACAATGCCAAGTGCTAACACTAGGCCAGAATAACCTAATCTTTACTGGTTTACTTTACAGTGTACAGCAAAAAAAGTTACACCTAAGACTGCAGCTACCTGTGTACAATTAGTTTAGATGCATGGCCCACAGTTTGGGACATGCTGCGCTATCACATTGATTTGAATGTGGTGGAACTAGTGCACAAGAATTTGCCCAGCTCTACATAGTAAATACTCTATTTTATATATAAATAAGTTTATTATGCTATTAATTTAAAAGCATTCAGTATACAGAAATATAATGATTAAATATAACAGCCAACTAGCATTTTATGAAACCACAAAGAATGGGCAGGACTCCTATAGATTCCTATAATGGCTAACTAGCCTGTTAGAAAGATATTTGTTAAACAATAAGACTACGTTCTGTGAAATCAATCCCCCTGCATAGCACTACATCATATTTCTTACCAGGGCACTTATTTCAATTTGTCAGTAAGGAGTAGACATAATGCTTCAACCCTATTTTCATTATGTTTGGTAATCTTTTTCTTCTTTACTCTTAGCTTATATTAATTTTCAATGTTACATTGCTTACAAGTAAAATTGAGCTATATTTTGCTGAGATTTACAGTTCAAATTCCTTAGACTTTAAGTCAGGTCATGAAAGACCATTTCTAAACATTAATTTTAGGAAAAAAATTAGCATTTCTTATTTCCTTTTTTTAAATTGTAACAATAGAAAAAAATAGTGTATATTTCTATTCTAATTTAGAATCCTTCCATCCCCAAAAAGCAATGAGAAATAAGCACAGACTTATGCATTCTATGAGATCAGAGCTGTTTTCATGCTTTGCCATCTATAAATGCAATGATCCCATTCTAGGTGCCTGCATTGACGTTTGTATCAACTAACTTTAATCCTCTGGAAGTAGTACCTATTCCAAGGTGCCTTATACAATCCATAGAGAAAAACAGGCGTTTGCACAGGAGCAATTAATCTATTTTAGACATCTACCTTCTGGACAGATAACAACCAGGTGGTATGAACCTCGCCAATGTACCAAGTGCACCACATAAATAATTTGTTTGGATTAGTGATGAAATCTTTCTGGAAAACCTCATCTGTTATGTAAACATGTTAAAGCTGGTTCATACATCCCTATTTCTTTTTAACTTAATATTTTCCTTCCTGTATTAATACTACAACTCAAGAAGTCCTTCACCTCAGGAAACACAACTCGCATCAAATATTTCCTTCTGCCTTTCTCCTAAATGCTCTGCTGGAGTGAAAACAGACACGGCCATTCTGCCACGCTGCTATTCCTGCAAAGAAGCAATAAAGTGGTGGAAGGAGGCAACGCATCACAGCCTCTACTAGAGAAGAAACAGAGAGCAGAGTATTTGGTTTCACAACACACCTTACAGTGGCTAGGAAGAAAAAAAAAAGCATGAGAAACAACTTCTCAGCAATAATCTGTTAAAAGTCAAGCCTACGTTAGGGACTACCCTATTTATCAAAAGTAACATTCAGTATACTGTGGGTATATGATACCTCTTCGAATGCTTCTCCTCAGCTTGTTACAGAGGTCAACGCGAGGGTTCTCCAGGCCATCCTCTATGGAGCCAGGGCTTTGCTCAGGAGAGGAGGGCCCTTTGCTAAGGTCCAGTGGTACTTTGCTACCCGTTGGTGGCGGGGAGGTGGCTGGGCTGTAGTTCGAGGTAGGACTGCTGGCCACAGATGAAGTAGAGAGGTCAAGGGCACCAATCCTTGAATTCAGTGGTGAGGTCAATGACAGTTTTCGGGTTCTAACAGGTGAGGAAGTTCTGGAGAGTGACAATGGAGGAGGAGAAGAAAACTTGCGACAGAGATGTGGTGACTTCCCATCAGCCAGGTACTCTCCTCTGTTGTTCTGACTGGTAGCAAAGAATAGCTCCAGAGACCTGAGAGTAAGAAACAAAAAATGCAACAGGGAGATGATAAAAAATGCTGAACAGATTTAAGTGAAAACACTTACAAATGAATATTGAGCAAACCTGCACGTCACTGCAAAATCTGTATGACACTCAAGCCCTCAAAACCTGGGCAGAAAATTGAGACAGACTTACCTAAAACCTTACATCCTATTTAGAAAGGAAAAACTTCTTAGATTATTTATGTATCGGAAAAATCATCGTTAAAAAAAAAACTAACCAAAAAATGATGCCATGGTAATTCCATGAGAAACCTGTGATAGAAGTTAAAAATCCCAGAGCTCACCTGACAGGAATGGAAGTGAAGGGCCGTCTGTATATGTCTGAAAGTTTCTCCAGTACAACAGCTGCAGTAGTAAATATGCGGTACGTATGTAGGAAGGTATTCAGGAAATCAATACTCAGAAATCTCAGGTCTGTTAGCCGCTCCAAGAGGCGCTCAACACTCGCATAACGGATCTGGGGTACTTTGCAGGAATTCAGTGTTTTGCTGAAGCAGATATCAATGTCATCTCTGTGAAGACGAGCATCAGATCTACACAAAAGTTAAATTTACATTTTACCAAAGAGGAAGAGTGATTATGGATCACTAGTGGCATCACTTTAGCTGCTCCTGTCAACACAGAAGCAGCAAATATATATGCATTCTTGTCTTTCATCAGCACAAGAAAATTCCTAATCTGTGGCAATACCTGGCTCCATTCAGTTACATTTTGTGCCATAATTAAGAGAATTTAAATACTATTTTTGGCAAATAATTAGTTTATATTTCAAAGTCTGAGAAACCATGAATAAGGTTTAAATTTCTAAAGTGGACCAGAATGCAGAATTGCCCCCTCTTGTCTCTTTCAGGCTGTTGTGGCCTGTAGTCCAATACTACTAGAAGCTCACTACTGAATGATAGTGCAATTTTTGCACTATTGCATTGCAATTTTTTCTGCTGGGATGTAGTTTTATCTAAAATAAAATAAACTAATGGACCCTAGCAAAAGACAGCAAAATTAACCCTTTAGCTAAGCTTAAGGATCACCTGCAAGGTAAAATCTACTCTCAGGCTCCAAGAATTACTTCTTTATTTGAAAAATAGAAAGGGAACACCATGAAACATCTCAAAATTCAAAGCAGAAACCATGGAGAGGCTTTGTTTGAGTGAAAAACCACAACTGGACTAATTTCTGTTTGGACATCAAACCAAAAATCAATAATTTCCACAACCCTGCTCATAATTCAGTTTTGCTTAATTTTATCTAGTTGAAGGTTCATTTTGTAAAAAATCAGGATGGATACTAAGTAAAGCATCTTTTAATACTGTGTGATCTTTTTGTTAGAAATAATTGTATTTTCTTAGAATACATCATCAAGATATTCTACACACTTCTACACTACATTACATAAAAGAAACAATGGAAAAAATTATTGTTTCTTAAGTTGGGTCCTCAGAAAAGTAGCAAATTGCTTTTATTTCATCCAAAGATGTCTGACTCTAAAATTCAATGTGTACTAAAAATCACATGAGTAAAATCTCAGGAAGAGAATACCAAATTTTGGTCTATTGTTAAGACTCTGTACATTTTTCTAATTAAGATTTCTTTCTCTTGACATTGAGATCAAGACCTTGCTGTACTCTACAATTTGAAAACTGCTTTATGTATTTCTAACATTAGCAGGTAACATAAGTGCTTACACAGTGGAGAGTTCCTGGAATAAAAACAAAGACAATAAAATGCCTTCTTTCTAGAGATGGAAGGTATGTGTCCTAACAGTATATTCACAGATGTTATCTCTTTTTCATTTCTATACATAAAGAGAGACATTTGAGAAGCCTTCATGTGCAGAGTACATCCACAAGACAGAAATGGCCTAGTGACAGAAAACTGTAAAAAAGGAGATACTTGTACCTCTATCCCTATGTTCTTTATATTGAATAATAGTAGGGAAAACCCATATAAATAGAGATCTGTAAAGGACCCAAGAGGTAAAATTGTGTTAGAAATTTGGAATAATGTACAGAAAATTGCTATCTACAAATAAAAATTACTTATTATAACGAATGACTGAAAGAGTCCAAGGGTGAAAGAAGCAGATTTATGAATAATTATGTTACCCTGATGTAGTCGGTTAAAATCATGGGAGAAAATAATTTTCTTCTCGGAAAAAAAAAGAAACAAAGAGGAGAAAAATTTTGGCTAATACAACCAAATACCTTGGAAAATGATACTTGTCTGCAGTCATCTAAATTTTGAGGACACTTTAAAACATATTCAATAATATTATGAGTGATATGACAGCGAAAAGCTAGTGAAGAATAAAATTATTCATCTGACACATAACTGAAAGCAACTTCACAAATAATAGAAAAATCAAGAGTTCTGATGCTACACAGTCTAATATTGTGAATTGAGAGTTTGCAACCTTGAGTCAATTCCTACCATTTCAAGAAAGAGATTTGAAAAGATATGTCTTGGGATGTGGAATAAACACTATGCAACAAAAAAAGGGGGTAAAAAAAAAAGTAAAAGGTTGTATTTTCCAAATAAACATTTTCTTTTGTTAAAACTCTTACTAAAACACCCCCAAAAGCTATTTTGTTCATGGAAAAAAAATGCTGCACTTACTTGATCATATGTGGCACCGTGACTTTAGAATTTTCTTCAAACACTATGGTCATTAAACCATTGCACCTTATATTATCAATGCACTGTGAAAATAAACATTGACAACTGTTAAAGTACAGGGTAAGGGGACTTACTTCCACACTTCCCATATTGCTATAAGCTTATAGCACAGCTTTTACAGGCTATGGACTATATAGTACAAGGTATTTTTATAAATGAAAAGTAGTGATGCAAGAATTATAGTGGACATGCTTCTGCAGTCTTCTGCCTTTGATTTGCACATCTGCAAGTGCACATATCCTGCATCTTTACCAGCACACTCAGGGCATTCAGCTCAGCATTCTTTTTTCCACATGATTAAGCATTTTGTGGTGGAAGTCAAATTTCCTCTGAAACCGAACAAAATTAAATATCTCTACATTACCTGAATGAGTGTTACGCTTGAAAAATCAATACTGCAAGAAAGTTGGAATACTTTATACACAACCAGATGCACTAACACCTTAACCTTTTCAAGAAATAACAGTTGTAAAAATAAATTCAAGTGGTGCTGTTATTGTAAAACACGGCTGTGAAAATGATGTCCAAGGTGTTCCTTGCTAAGTGTTGTATAAATGTTTTGGGCTAGGCGTTAGAAGCTGAAAAGACACTTCTGGGGCGTAGTCACAGCATGTATTGCTCTAGAAATTACAGGCTGTCCTGTGGCCAGTAGAAGTCTACGAACTGAAGGTGCACAGGCTGTTCTTCAAGCCTTAAAGCACCTCAGTGCTGGTGGCCCATAGGGGTAGCTTGAACCCATTTGAACAGCATTATCTTCTGGTTTGCACTTTTATGTGGCACCACAAGCCTTGCTCTTGGAAGTCAGCACAGACTCTGCCAGTGGATCAGGTTTAAACAGTCTGTACCAAGTACCTGCTACCTGACACTACAGAACTCTTGTCTATAATACTTTCTAGTTTTACTCGTCGAGTATCCCGCTTGTGGGTGAGCTGCTGAGGCGGCATGAGTGGAGCCAGCAGAACCTAAACGAGGTGTAAACACCTCTAAATGAGGTGTTAGCACCACAACGGCCACTTGCTGAGACCACACCCCCCCTCATAAAAGAAGCCCTGAGCACCGAGCACACAAGCAGCGAGCGGACACCCAGGCACTGAGAGCTCTGCTAGTGCAAGAGGTAAGTTCAGTTCCCCACCCCCCCGCCTCCGACTTGAAAGACAAGGATGAGCTCCATTAGTGGCCGTCATCCTCTTGGGAAGAGATCTGTCATAGCAGTTTGTGCAGGCAGGGAAAGAGGGGAGGGCGTGGTGGCACAGAAGCCCGATGGCAGCTAGTTTGGCTCTACCGAAATGGTGAGACCAGAACCACGGCTTCTTCAGAGAGAGCCGCGGCAATGCCTGATGTATCCACCCAGCCAGAACTGGCAGCAGAGGAAACTCCAATAGAGGCAGGAGGCTGCCGTGACTGCCAGAAGCCCTCCCCTGGGGAAAAGACAAGTAGCTGCACAAGATGTGCACAGGTGGACGAGCTGTCACGTCAGGTGCCCGAGTTACAGGAAACCGTAACTGGGCTGCACAGCATCAGAGGAGCAGAGGCAGAGATCAAGAGGTGGCTTCAGAACCAAGCTCCAGCAGCAGACACCGCTGAGGATGAAGCACCCTGGACACTGGTATCCCACAGACTCAGAGCTCCACCCTCTAGCATCTCAACAGATTTGAAATTTTAACAACAGTAGACACCCGACAGCGCTGGTAAAGACAGAAGTGAAGAAGGTGTTGAGGACCTCTGCCTTTTCAGCACTGTTGGTGACTAGTTCACCTCTCCTGTTCAATAGTGGGCCAGTACTCTCCTCCTGCTTCTGCTTGTTGGTAATGCATCTGAAGAACTCTTTCTTGAAGTTTCTGACATCTCTGGCCAGTTTTCAGTTCAAGTCGAGCTTTTGCTTTCCTAACTGCATCTCTGTATACCCTTCCAACCTGGCATTCTATGGTATATAAAAAACCACCATGTCTTTACATCAATAAAAAGGAATTTCCAAAATTATCATTTACATTGACTTCAATAATAAAATTAGTCTGCCGGATTTGGAATATCTTATAGCAAAATAATGATTGATGTTAGATTGGTCAAAAAAGACAATCAGAGGCCTCTTCAGGTTTAAAATGCATCTACGTAGCTATATACTTCAAATATGATCTATGTAGCTATATGTGTTTTAAAAATCGGTATTTATGATTATTTGAAAAGTGCAGTTGTAGCGATTCACAGTATGATTTTATCAAATTGTTACCTAAAAGCACTAAGAAAAACGTATCTAATAGAAATATATAATTTCTCCCAAGCAAATTTTAAATATTGCAAAGCAGCCCTCAGCACTAGTCAGAAAACTGCCTGAGGTAATTCAGCACTGTTACCTCAGTCTGCACAGACCAAGCATTTGTCACCTCTCTGACAGATACCATCATTCAAACTAAGGAATGAATGTAATGGGGATCTGGGGCTGAAGGACAAGCAGCTCAAACTGGAAGATGGGAGGCTTCTTCAGCATCAACAAAACCCATGCACTTTTCATAAGAAGTGTATGGTTTGCATGAAAGGAATACAAAGTCAAGAAGCCTCACTAGGAATATATAGACCAATATGACTTATATGCCTTATGCATGCATAATTTAATAAGATGAAGAATTCTGGACATCAAGACTAATGCTGTGAGTGAACAGCCACTATGTGTATACTTTTTTTTCATTTGAGAACATAGGAGAACACATATTTACTAAAAATATACTTTTTATATGGCCTTTTTGTTAGTATAGTTCATGTGCTCTCCTTGAGGGTTGTAGCCAGGGTTAAAAAGAAAAAAAGTGCTTCTGGGCAAGGGATTCAGTAATTTTTTTATGGCGATGTTTCTGCTGGTGATGGGCTCAGTCAGCATCTCTTGCTTCCCTTTCTTTGTGAGACTAGAGATGCTTTTTCAGCCTCAGAATGCTAACAGATCTCAGTTTTCTCAGGCTTTCACTTACAACCTTCTGTTAATTATTGGCCCCCTCTTTGGAGCTGGAGTGTTTTCCAAGAGAAGATCTGACCTTTGGAGGGGGACTCAACTATACATGCACTGTGGAAGACTTTCTCATTTTGATTTATTACATTTAGGCTAAGAATGGATTTATTCCTGAGTGTCCCATGTTCCAGACCAGTTTTTAAACAGTCCTTCCTCCCCAGGAATGGTAGCAACTTTGGAAATTCCATCAAATTTCATACTGATATTTGTCTGATCCACTACTTATCTTTAAATTGAGGATAGGACTCAAATTCAGAACTATGAGAGATATATGTACTTGCTGGTTGAACCCGTAAACAAAATAGCAATATCTTTAATTGAAATCTGGTTGGTTGAAAGTTCATATTTTTCACAGTGCATTCAACTTCCTTCCCCAAATAGATTCTTATAAAAGTTTGTCTACTATGTTTCTAGCCAAAAGCACTAAAAAAAAAAAATTTAAAAAATCCCTGACATTAAAGTATTTTAACACACCATTTTTCTTAATTCACAATAAAAAGAGTGACTGAACACTGTCAGGACACTTGGTAATTATTTATTATGGCTTGTTTGTATTTTTGTGAAAAAGAGAATGTATCTCATTTTCTCACTGCATGAGGTATGATTATTGACTTGATATGCTATCATTTTCACTCTCAGGATTCTCAAGTGTTTTTTGATCTGTATGAAAGACATGAACAAACAAGTACTATCCTTTTTATTAAATCAAAATACATATCTGGATGAGTTCTCCTTAGACATAAAAATACCTTTAGTTTTATGTTTGTCAACTGACAATTTTGTACTTGATATCCCATCTCTCTCATTGAGAAACACATTTCACCATGACTCAAATGCAAAGGCAGTATTTTGAGAAAACAGGTAACAAACGGTTTTTCACATATATCACAGCAAATCAGCCCTCAAAAATCAACATCCCTCCTTTAGATTTGTTTTCAGAAATACAGAAGAAACTGAGATCTCAACATGAGCAAGATAAAGAATGCATTGAGCTACCTGACTGATATCACTTGTCCACGCAGCTTTCTCCTGTCGTGATGGGGCTAAAAGGACAACAGTAAAAGGAGGAGCATCCGTAGGTTCAACAACAAGCTTGAAATCAAGGTGTCCAAACACTTGTCCTGAGCCTTTTGCTTTACAGCCAGAGGGGGGGAAAAAAAGTTAAAATGTGAGACTGTTCAGACTACAAAAAAAAGCAAATAATAGTTTCATTTAAAATAGAAGTTACTTTAAAGCATCTCTCTGACAAAGGGCAAATCAGATTGAGAATCGAAAACTCACTTTGTTTTTCTCATACACTAAATACAAAGAAAGTTGCAAATATGCAATAGTGGGAGTTGCTATATTTTACTTCGAAATATACCAAATAGAGCTAAAGTCCTTCTAACATGTCTACACTAATATACTCTCAGCATACTAGAAGTATCACTGAAATTAATGAAACTACTTTCACGATTCAAGTGCCAAACCTGCTTAAAATTGCAGGATGGAAGCCAAGTGAGTAACAATAAAATCAGCTTTGGAGTATGCTTTGGTATTTCCTTTGAGCAAGATTGCAGTTAAGATTTGCAGGGAGTTCAAGGCAAAAACTTTCCACCAATTCTGCCAACTCACTCAATCCCCATGTATTTAAGAAACCCAATTATCTGCTGCTTCTTCTAAGACAGACTGTTTTCTTTCCAAGATTGTCCGGGTGAAGTTGTACACAAAAGTCAGCAAATAATTTGACGCATTCCTTCAATCAGCCTACTTGAAAATCCTATGTGGGATGTCAACAGCAAGAGCAAATATAACAAAACAAACCCTTCTACAAGCCAGCATGCCCGTTATTAAAACATCTATTCTACTGAATCAGTGTAATGCTGTATTCCTCCGGTTTCATGAAAGTGGAGAACGTATCAATCTGGTTTTATGAAAAATAAACAAAGGGTACCAATTTTAAGAAACTAGAAACTGTAATTACTACAAACAGCTGAATTTAACTTACAATCATCATCACTCGCATCTGTCTCCTCAATCAGGGTGCACTCTATCAAGGACAGAACACCTCCTGTCTATGAAGACAAAGCACATTTTTCACAAGTTTTGACATTTGTTCCCATCTATCATTACAGTTATTTTCAAACTTCTAGATTTTACATTACTCTGATCTCTTAGGAAGGTACATCAATTTAATTATGCACACTTTTCTTCACGAACAAAATTCAGATGACTAAATACAACTTTAACCCAATAAGTCAATAATATATTCAAATGTGCCAAATTTATTTCATTTTTACCATGCTATAACTTATCTCACATGCAGACTTCTTCACAAGTTTCAAAAAAGGTACCTAGAATTTCATGTCCTTCATTTGAATTTAAATCAAATCCATAAAAGATTTTTTTAAAGTTTCAGTTATACTCTATTTACTTTGCAAAATATTTGAACTATATAAGGGGTGCAAAGTGAGAAAGCATATGAAGAGTCTAAATAACCTCTCAGAAATGTCTTTGTCAAATTAAAATTCTGTTCAACATAATCCACTCTGTAAACTACCAACATCTCTTGACTAGAGTGTTCGTAGAAGAGCTTTCAGTTTACGAGCATGTGCTGTTCATGAAAACAGAATTGACTTTAAAAATTAATTTTATTAGAGCTCTGGAAAACATTCTTTGGTAATTCCACAGGGTTGTACTGGCTAATTTATGCACTGAAAACTTACATTCAGTGCTAGCTTATACAAATAGGCACGTAGATGTTCTATTTTTAACCCCCAGCTTATTAGAATTACATGATTCTAAAAAAAAAATAATTTGCAGTTGGCAAAAACTTTGGCTGAATTCTATTATTTGTAATGAGAAGACAAAGCATTTAACTACTGTGCATAACCTCAGTTCTGTTTATAACAATAGACACAAATCTCAGGTTAAAGTCATGCAATAATAAAATATTGAACTTTCACTGAAGCTGTGTTTTTGTTTTGTAAATTAAGTCTATACCTTGAGAAGATGTAGTTTTCCTCCTGAACTTCTTGTACAAATTAAAAAATGTTTTGTAAATAAGAAGCACTGTCTTTCTCCTTCTTTCTTCAAGGATAATGATCCCAGACGAACTTTACTAAGTTTTCCCCTTTCAACTGAAGGGACTTGAATAAGGGAACCTGATAATAAAGATGTAACATTTACTGTAGTGTAGTAATATTTAGCAGGCAGTGTTTAAAGTGTTGATGCATTGAATATTATGATATTAATTAAAGCAACTTTTCGTTCTACTAAGTATCAATATACATCAGCATCTGGTTTAACACACAAGTCTGTTATCTTTTTTTGCATAAACTCTGTTTGATTTTTATAATAAAAAGACTCAAGCAAGTATAGTCTTAGCTAATACTTATGTACATGGCAGAGATAGAGCTTGGGCAAATTCCTATGCAATTTAAACACAGTAATAGCACATTGATCAGACAATGAAGCTAAACAGCAAACTGCACTTTTGACAGCTGCCAGATTGCATAAGATAGGTTACTTATATGCCAAAGAGACAAAGGATTAAAAGAACAGGTTTTAAAGGAGAATTTGTGCATGTGTGTGTGCCTGTGTGCAAGAGAGATGGAAATGAAGCACAGTTCTTCTTATCTTATACTGCATAATTTTCAGTGCTCCACAGCTCATCTAAAATGTGTTACCAGTAAAACACTTCTGAACTAAATTGAACCTGGTTACATAAGTTTGAATTTGTGCTCTGCAGAACTCCAGACTGGGGACAGCTTTTCTTCTCTGCTATTTCATACCTCAAAACCAGTCTCTGACCAACTTTTCCAGATTGATATCACCATGTGTATCACTTCCAAATTTGGATCTGGAGTTAAATTTGGTGGTGAAGTGCAACTCCTCTATATATCAAAGGAAAAGATCTTATGATACAACTTGCTGTTACCAGACAGGGCAGCCAAGAGACCTCCTAATCTCATTCCCACACATCTATCCTTACTATCACCCTTACACTGGCTCACATCTATTCCAACATTAGCTAGCTAATACAGCTAAACCAGCAGGAAACTAATGCTGCAAGAAGTAGCTGATTTAGCTTCCTCATATGCCTCACTGCAAGGTGAAAAAAACACCAGTGATGATGCAAAAGGAAGTAACAGCAGCAGGACAAGCATGAGGGGTTGGATATTGGCCTGCCTCTTTTAGAGGCAAGAAGATATGGGACTAGCACAGCTAGATCAAAGCTTGAACTCATATCAGCATCTTGACACAGTGCAAGCCTGAGAGAATTATCCGTGACATATTAGATCAGTAATTCTTACTCTACATCATCAAAAAATTATCTTGTTCAAAGTTCACAGACACAATCTTAACACACAGAGAGTGTGAGGTAACTGAGAAAGCTACTGTTTACTCACATTTTTCTACACTTAGCTCCCTCTATGTATTTAATTAGCCTTATGTTATTAATTTATTTGAAACTTATACTGTCTGGTACAGCAAAGTATACACCAGCAAATCTGCAACAGAACACTATCCTTTGACAGCAAGTTCATGTTTAAACTGTAAGTGTGCAATGTGATTTGTGTCACTGCAATAAAACAGTGGAGTAAAGTTATACTCCAGAAATTTGGAAAGGTCTCGAGCATTTTTTAGGGTCACTTAAATTCTGGCCAAAACCGATAAATACCTATTGGTTGTTGTACATTTCCCCTGGACAAATCAGCCCACCTGCCTCAACTGAGAAAGACAGGAAGGGGCTCATTCTCATGTGTTGGAACAGTGACTATTCCATGTTACACTGACTGTCCCCCAGGTCCCATTGCAAGGCCAAGGAGTCTGTACAAAACAATTCCCAAGCATCACAAAATTCTCAGTGTCATTTTTCTCCTGAAATTCCTTCTACACATTTAGGGTAAAAATATTCAACCTGTGCATTTCATTTCTGCTTTGCTTCTTAGAATAATAGTATCTATAAATATAAAGCTGCAGATAGAACTTTATAAGTAGCTTTTTTGAAAAAAAAAAAATTTATTAGCATGCTTTCAGGAATATCATACTCTGTTCTGCTAAAATGGGCTGAAGGTTAAATGGTGGTGTTGTATGGAGGTGAAATGTTATAATTTAATAAGGTTAATCAAAATAAAATTATTTTTTCAATACAGAAAACAGAGACTGCATTATCTCTCTTTCATATCCAGTGTTTATAAAGACAAACACATCTCCTATATGTGCTGCATGGCTGAGAACAAGCAAGGACCTCATGCGTTCCCATCAAGCCTTTGGGATTAATAAAAACTGGGCATTTGCCCACGATGCATTCTACTACACATTTCCTCTTAAGGAAAAAAATGGTCACGATTGGCCAATGTACAGTTGCAATGAGCAAGTGAGGATAATTTTAGAACATTCATTAATAATATAGTTTGGACTCCCTGTAAACTCAGGAATTTTTATCCAGCTACAGACCTAAGCACTTTCAGTACTTCAGTACTGCCAGAATAGTCACTCTATTAGCCTTTGTCCAATCCAAGAAATAGAAAAGGTTGTATTAAAAAAAAATAAAATTAGCCAACATATAACTGCCTGATCTACAAATTCAGTTTGGCCTTCCCAATTCTGGAGATCTTCTAATTTTACTATAAGGTAACACTGGAACAGATTCTTACTCAGAAAGACTGTGGAATCTCCATCCTTGGAAACAATCAAAATCTGACTGGACATGGTACAGAGCAACCTGCTCCAGCTGATGCTGATTTGAGCAGGTGAGATTGGACTGTAAAATTTCTGGAGGTCCCTTCCAACTTCAACTCTTCCATTATTTTGTAATTGTGATACATTTATCAGTAGACATGGCAGGAACATCAGACAGAATGTTTGGAGGCATCTACAGTTGTCTGGGTGATAGTCAATGTTGGATTGAAGATTGAGAATCTCTATGTTTCCTTTAGACTCTTAAAGAAAATGTTCCTTAATCATCTGCCATGACTTACACTGTGCCTGACAATATAAGTAAGAGACAGAGAAAAGTAGACCCCAAGAAACCTGAAAGGGAATCCACAATCTACATTGCAAAGCACTGCCAGAGACAGTCCCTATGGTCTCAACTTATATATATATATGTTCATGTATAGCTTAATAGACTCAAACTCTTCTCAGAAACCTGAAGTACATAACATATGGCAATGTTGTAATTAACCTTCACAGAAAAAGGCTGAACAAAGGTAAAGGTGAAAAGAGGTTTTCTGCACCTGTCTACACTGATCAACACAAAAAAATAGGAGCCTAATTGAAATTAGAGGAGATGCACATCACTGTCAAAGTGACCCTGCTGACAGATATGAAAGGAAAATATGCTCTGTATTACTTCATTAGCTCTATTCAGATTTCTGCACTTAGGCAAAATCACATGCAGTAAATGTTCCAAAGATAAACTGATACAGCCTTCTGTAACATACAATATTGTCCACTGTTCTTTGACTGTATGCCCAGAAATAAATCTGAATTTAATTTACTTAAATTATGGGCTTAACCTGGGTCTAACACTCCAACAGTAATCTTTTTCAAACTGATTCCCACAGGAAAAATAGTAAGTTTTTACTGATGAAACACTGGGTACATGGACAAAATAATACCAGATAATCTCAAGGGGAAAAAACTCAACAAATACATAAATACAAAATACTTTCCTAAATACATTTAACATTTCAGACACAAAGAAGCTTTTATCCAATCAAAACCTTATGCTACATGTCTGTAGTTAATGTGCACAAAACCACTAGCTTGTTTTATAAGATCCAGAAGTAAATTATTATATAAGTGGGAGAAAAATAAGCTTCAGTTATGAAGTTTTCACATTTGCTGGTTTAACACTGAAGTGAACCCTATCAAATAAGAACTGCAACCATCTTGCAGTTCCTGGTAAAAAGTGAAACTTATCTTAAATGGAAAAGTTATTTTATCACAAGTGTGGAACTTAACAAGAAATTTCACCTCTGCAATAACTAAGTTTCAATAGAAACGGTTTCCAAAACCACAAGAATAGACAAAGAAAAATAGAGTGTGACTCTTCCCCTCTTGTTTTGCTGTTATATTAGAAGTAGTTCTACATTCCTGGCAGAACAGGGTGCCTTTTCTTCATGACTTCTTCATTCAGAAGTACTTTTTATATCTATCCTGAACTTCTACTAAAGCCCAAAAATGCATCTCTTAGGAGGCAAAGTGAGTATGTTCAGATATTATATCTATGCTCACACTGTCAATTCGAGATGTTTCCAAAGCACTGAGAAAAATGAGAACAACTGACAGCTCTTTTCTTTCCTAGCAAGCACTGACATCAGCTGGGACTGATGCTTCCTTCAGTGTGGTTCAACTACAGCCCAGAATTACTTGTCATTGGGGCATTTTGTGACTTAACCTCCATGGACCATGAGCAGTCTCAGGTTGTAAGCTGTGCCCAGTGTAGTGACCTGCCCAGTGATGGCAACATGAACCCTGCTGGTTTTAACGCAATATTTTCAGGATTATATAGATAGTTTTAAAGAACTTCTTACCTTGGCGTATAAAAGTTTGGCTGGTATCTAATAATATATCACAGCCTTCTACTATCGTTCTTTCTATGGCTAGGTTCTTCCGGATGTTCTCTGTGTCACTCACTTCATCGTGCATCACCCTGT
>VYZX01015042.1:0-36490 GCA_013401335.1 Brachypteracias leptosomus
TGACCTCTGGGAAAAACTTGAAAGGAGACCAGAGTGAAGGGGAAGCAACAGAACAGGTACAACAGCCCTGTGGTGAGGGAGCCTGGCAAACCCAACAGGCTTATGGACTCTTCTTCTTTTTTTTTTTTCTTTGTTATAATAAAACTGTAATGCAGATCCCACTGAAGTAAATGGAAGTCCTTAACTTGTAAAACAAACTCTTAAGTAGAATCAACCCTATTAGAGAGTAGTTAATAGGTATCACATACTAGTTTTAGATGCCTGCAAGGAAACTCTTAGTTCAAACACTAAAAGCCCATATTGGAGCTTTGACCACATTGCAAAGAAGTTGCCCTGAAACATTTTTTTTTAATGCAGTTTTGGTGTGCTTTTTTTAATTTCTCTTAGAAACTGTTACTTTTCTGTTTAATCACTTGAAGTTCTGCTTTGTTCCTGATATCTGTCATACAGTTTTGCAGGCAAAAATAAGCTTAACTTCTGCCTCTTCCTCATATCTAATACCCTCAGGGAAACCTTGTCCTCTGGTTGAACTCCCTGGACTTGCAGAGCAGGGCTTCTCTATCCTTCTTCCAAGCTGCATTGCCTCCATAAAAACAAATAACTTCCCACTAATCCAAAGATGCAGGAATAGTCTTCATTTATTTGCATTCCAGCTTTTTTCTCACTGTGTGCTTGAGACAGAGTCCTCACATTGTAACGAGACCTTGGATAGCAGGATAGAATTTTGATTGATTTTAGGAAACCCGTGGTAGTTGTCTGAGGAGAGATGGCCAGTCAGATAGCATGGGCTTTTCTTTGTCTTCTAGCTGCTAAGCTGCATTAGAGGTAACTGAAGTGACTTTACTGAGCTGATTTTAACATTTAAACTTTGCTTTAGTTCTGTCACCATTTTCATACTACAGGGAAAGGGAAATACAGCACTCTGCAGGGTGTCACTCAGGCCATTTTCCCTTAGTCTCACCATGTGGCTGTTGCTGTATGAAAATCCATTCAATGAACCTTCCTGCTGAAAGCTGCGTCTCCTTTGTTAAAACACACCTCTGGTTCTCAAGTTGTCCATGGGGCACCTGAATTTTGTTTTGAGGATTTCTTTATCCTCAAAAAATCTGGCACATCGGTGCCAGATGCTTTACATAGTATTTTTTAATGCAAGTCTGGATGAAAAAGTAGACTTGTATGAAAAGAATGACTTGTCTTCATGCTTCAGCTTACATCTGATCACAGAATCTGGTGTGAAGTTACTAACTTCTGTCTTTAAAATGAAGCTGCTTATTGCCATACGCTGGGCGATTATGTTGCATGTCAATGTGTTGAAAATTATATCATGTTACCCAAAACCTGTTGCAACAATTGAGTGTGTAGAGATATTTTTCCCTTCAGTAAGTAAATTGGTTGGAAAGCTTAGATCATAATTCTAATAAGATTCTATTTGCAAACATGGGCTTAAACAAGGAACCTGTGAAGACAGATTTAGGGATTCTATTGTAAAGATCTTCTTTATCCGTGTATTTATATAGATACTCTTGCCCAAAGTTCTTTATGGCTCCATTATTACAGCACTGTTGTAAGTGTATGTATATTAAATACATTAATAACTGATATATTGTAGAAACTTAAAAGTGAAGGAATTAATGCCTTTATTTGTCTTTTGTTAACATTTCAACTTTTGCTCTTAGTTTTTAATAAGAAAACTACACTTTTTAGAAAGTGCAAGTTTAGTTGAATGAGTGCCAGATAAACTCATTGGCAGGGTGACTCAGACAATCTCAGGGAGAGGAGTTCAGGAAGCATGGCTGGCTTTATTCACCTACACTCTTCTTGTCTTGTCCAATGTCTCCTCCAAAGGACTATCCAGTTTTCCGTTGTACGAACAGCAAAGTTACTGTCCAGCCCAGTCCCTACCTGAGCTACCGACTGCCAAAAGACTTTGTGGACCTTTCTACAGGAGAGGATGTTCACAAATTAATTGACTTTCTTAAACTGGTAAGAAGGAGTGAAAAAAAATTTCTGATCTTCCATCTTTGTGAAGTGATGACATCAAAGTGCCTGGAATTGTGCTTTTATAGTTAACATAGGTTACATAATTACAGAAAAAGTAATGTATGAAGCCTTCAGACAAGGTATTGTTGGGTTGATTTTTTTTAAATTTTAGAATTTTTTTTGAAGTGATGAAGAGCAAGCTTTCATATTGATCTTGCTTCAGTTAATTAATTTTGTCTTTACGGGAAGCAATGAATGTAGTTTGATGAATCTTACTAAAGGGCCTGTTTTCTTTCCTATTTAAATATAAGTACAAATGTATAAATGGAAATGTATTTTTTGAATGGCTGAAACTAATGCTTTTAAGAACTTCTTGAAAAGTTAGAAGATAAGCGTATTAGGAAAAAACCTTCAACACTTTTTCCTTTTTCAATACAATTCCTTTGTTTCCTTGGTGAACAGTAACATGAAAATATGACAGCTTTGTAAGCTAGGGAGGGAGAGCAGGTTACCTTCCTCTTGGCCAATGATGTTTGCCACCACCATTGTGTTTTCTGGTTCTTTTATATTCTGTTGGTTAATGCATGGGGCAAATCTTGTTCCTTACTGATAATGAAATAGTTTGGGATGGGGGAAAGGATTGTTGTTCTATTTTATTTGCTAGACTATGGTCTAGTGGTTAGGGAGATGTTGGGATGAAGGTTGGATTTGATGATCCTAGAGGTCCTTTCCAACCGTAGTGATTCTATGATTCAAAAAAAATGGCTTAGAAACACAGTTGATATCTAATGTCCTTTGTACCTGGAAATACTTGTCATGATTTATTAGCTCTCTTACCTCAGGTAACTGTGTCCTAACATTACGAACTCTCCCCTTCCATTGACAGAAAAGAAATCAGCAAGATGATGACTGAGGTGTCAAGAAACATGACGTTGAATTACAAGCAAGAACTGTGGCAAAAGCTGTATTTAGCCCAACTATTAAGCTATCAATGTAAAGAAAACCTGCCTTTTAGAGTGAATGAAAGAACCGAAGAGCTGCTCACCCTGTGTGTCTGTTGGTTTATATGAAAGTGTAGAAAAGCTTTTCCAGCAAAACATGAAAGGTGAGGGTGAGTCCTCACTGGGTTCCAGGTTAAGCACCATTAATCACGGTGTGTGCCAGCAGTGACCTGGGTGCAGCCGATCGGCGGCTTTCCCATTCCCTAATGCGAAGATTGATGCCATTGAAGTATGGCCATCAGACTCCTCAGTGATAAATATGACAACATTTAATGCTTGTGCAGTTAAAACATCAAGCATTCCCCGAGTTTAGGCACAGTCTTGCTTAAAATATAGCATAGTCACAAGGGAAGAAAGGAACGTGTGCTTTTTTATTGTAGTAACCTTTTAAAGTTGTAAATGGACTTTGTTTTGGGAGCAGTTCTCATCCTTCCTTTATGTACAAAGAACAAAAAAAGCAGAGATGGGATTTTTTTTTTCTTTGTTATGAGGACTAATACTTCATTTCAGAGGACAGCTATAGCTATAGTAGACTACTTAAGGTTTTAAAATACTGCATTTCAGGAGTTAGAAATTCTGAATGCGTTTCAAGCAATGTAACAATTTCACAGTAGCTGAAGCTATGACATTTGTTAAACTTCACCAAACTTCGTTTCATTTTCATAGTAAAACTTTCCTGAAACTTATTTTTTAACATGATTACATATTAGACATCATCTGTGGCTTTATTATAAATAGTTAAACATAATGTCAACCTGTAACTTCATATGTGGAGTCAGTCTTGGGTTTTTTGTATCACATCTCTGAGTTTCTTAAAATGTTTACTCTTTCAGCTCTTAAATTTCTGTATTCGCTTGGTACTTCTTCATGGTTTTTGTTTGGTTTGTTTTTTTTATGGAAGGAGGCTTAGCTAAATTTGGGGAAACAAGCTCTTGTTACCATTTGTAATTACTTGGGAGGTGGGGGGAGGACAGTTTCAGATGAGGAACCAATCAGCTTTTGGATATAGGTGTTTGAATGGCATCAGTAATTTGTTAACAAATATGTGCACAATTCCTGTTGAAACAAAAGGACATCTGGAGGTGCTCATAGCCCCTGGAAACTGGTTTCTATTTCAAACCAGTTATGTGATGCTTTGTGTATGTATATAAAGCTGTTCACATTCCTTTGCTTTGCTGTCACATTGATATGGTGCTTGGTTACAATCTGTTCTTACATGTTAAATCCGAGTTTAGATGTTAAGTTATTATTTAGTGTCTTTAACTTCAGTTTTGAATGAATGTTCACACTAGTTAAAGATTATACAAATTAAGAACCCAGTTCTACCGAATATGGTGATGAAGCATCACAGATTAAAGCTCCTGGAGTCTGAGATTACAAGATCTGCTCTACCCTTGAAGCGATGGAATCTCCTTCTCAGCGGCTTTTTGTACACAGATTAGATGATCATTAATTTGGGGCTGGGCTGTACCTAATCCTGCTGTACTGCAGGACTTTGCATGAGTGTTTCTCGCTCTTATCAGAGGGATTATTTGAACGTAAACATCTCTAAATGGGGTAGGAACTTCAAAATGTAAAAAATCAACAGAGCTTTCAGTTTTCTTTTAAAGTTTCTAGCCATAACTCAAACTATTGTGATGATCTAACCACGCTTCCTTTACACAGATAACACCCTGGAATTTCCAGCAGATTGATAAATGCTTTGAACAACAGATTATTGTCTTTAAAAAATACCGAGTCTTGGTTTAAAGACTTGGTTTCCTGCATCTTTTTTTGTAGGCTCCACTAATCAGTTTATCATTATCATAGTTTTCTGTGCTGGATATTCACCAGAACATACCCAGTGTCAGGACCAGTTTGATGTGACCCTGTGCACTCTAGAGGGTCCCTTTAGGTGAGTAGGCTGGAGCAGTAGCCCTTTAACACTCCTCTGCTTCTTGGCCTTGTTAACTTTATTCTGAAAATGGCATCACTGAGCAAAGTGACCATAATCAGTGCAGAGCTCTTAGACTTGCTGCAGCTTTCCTGTGTTTGCAAGAACTGCAGTCTTCTGTGCATGCTCTGCATTTATAGCTCAGCTCTTCTAGGACAAGTGGCAGTGAAACTGGACACTGGTCCAGCATCTGGCTCCGTAAGTGGCTTTGCTTGTTGCTGACTTGTGCTGGTCCTCTAAAGAACCACCAGAACAACATGCTGAGCTGCTCCTGTCTCCAACCCAGTGCCCTCTGGCACAGTTTAGCTCTCTGTGTCTCATCAGTTTCAGAAGATTTTTAACATACTCAAAGACTTCTCGTTATGGTTGCGTGGGTTTTTTTTTTTTGCTAACATGACCAATCTGAGGTAATGTACTGCTCAGCCAAGCTATCAAACCCTGATAACTAACTTTGTTTCGGAGTTGCAGGAATTCGTGCTGCTTCCTCTGGGCTTAATCTTAATGAAGGACCATAAAAAGTAGCAAAGCAAAAATACTAGTCCCATGTCCAGATCCTGATACAGAAACCTATACACTATAAAAATCTGTTCTCCATAATCAGATTCCCCAAAGTACCTTATCCTTACAATTTAAATACATACTTTATATTTGCTTTGCTTCTTCCTTCAATTTCAGGTAACCAGATGTTGAATTTTTTTTGTCTGATAGATTAAAGATTCCTTTTCTAAAAGAATTTTGATGCCATGTGACCTTTTTATCTGTGAGGATAATTAACAAAGGTATTCCTCCTGGGGAGGTGAGGAACCTAATGTTGATGTATTTAAAAATGCTATTCAGTTTAAAACTGATCTAAAGTATATGACACTGTTTTAATTCCCTTTCAGGTCATCGTAAAGTCTGGTTTTGCCTCTATCCATCATACAGAAATTTGAAAATAGAAAATTCCAATTGTTCAGGTCCTTGTTCATGTGATTCAGTGATACCGTCACCATTTGCTGAGTAAGGGCTAACTGTACACTGTCCATTCTTAGTTACGTGCTCAAAACATAGAAAGATACTTGTATTCTCACCTAGGTGATAAACATAAGAAGTTTTAGAGGGAGCAGTCATTTTATACAGATCATATTCTTGCCAAGCTCCTAGGAAGTGTGGCTATGTCTGATGGCTCAAGTGTAGTGAGGCTCAGTTCTTGGACTGCAGCTCTGCCAGGGGCACCAAAGAAAAGTCTTTGATTGTTTCACAGCCAATGCTTGTATTTAATCTCCCAGATGGACAGTGGGGATCAGGATTCCAGTAACCCCATAAGTAGTAGCTATTAACACATTATGGCTTAGTTTAGGATTTGGAATAATGCTCCTGTACCTCTGGGCTGCAGACTGCCCATTCAGTTTGTACTCCATTGACTCTTCCAGTGGTGTCCTCATCTTTCCTGACCCACCAATCTAGTATTTGATTGAATGTTAAAATTAGAATTAGCAGCAGCGTGGATAATACTAACCATAGAATGGTTTGGGTTGGAAGGGACCTTCCAAGGTCATCTCATCCAACCCCCCTGTAGTCAGCAGGGACATCTCTAACTAGATCAGATAGCTCCAGAGCCCCATCAAGCCTGGCCTTGAATGTCTCCAGGGATGGGGCCTCCACCACCTCTCTGGGCAACCTGTTCTAGTGTTCCACCACCCTCATAGTAAAGAACTTCTTCCTAATGTCTAATCTAAATCTACCCTTCTCTAGTTTAAAACCATTACCCCTTGTCCTATCACTACAAGCCCTTGTAATCAGTCCCTCTCCAGCTTTCTTGTAAGCCCCCTTCAGGTACTGGAAGGCCACTGTAAGGTCTTCTTGGAGCCTTCTCTTCTCCAGGCTGAACAATCCCAACTCTCTCATCCTGTCTTTGTAAGAGAGGTGCTCTAGCCCTTGATCTGAATTTTAAAACCTCTGTTTGTTCATTTTTCCTTCCCTATTAAGATTAAGGTTTTTTTGAATGGTGCTCTGCAATACCTAAAACCCCTCAAAAGTAGGGGAACAAGAGCCAGTTCTGAGTCTCAGTAAAATGAATACCACTTGTGAGCTTCTGATCACAGTGTATGGCTTCTAAAAATCCCCTCAACTAGAATTTCACAGTCGTGTTGCTGGTGTCCAGGATGCAGTGGTGGTGCTGGCTGGAAAGAAGGTACTTGGTGAGGTGCAGTTCAGATGCCTGTTTGAGCAACTTAGACTATTAGACTAAACCATCAAGATTTCAGGCTTTCAAGAAAGTATTGCCAAATGGAAGAATTCCAAAATAGACCAGTGGTAGTGTGGAGATGGGTAGTAGTGTGGCACAAACCTGTGTGAAAATACTTCTGGTACCTTTGTGCATGACTGAGTTAGTTCAGCTTTCACAAAAAGGGTCCTGGAGAAGACCATGGGGGATCTGTCAGGGAGTATAAGCAGGCAAATCAGCTTCACAGCTGGTAAGTAATTTCAGCCTTAGAACAGGAGTACACAATTCAGGTTGTGTTTGGGTCGCAAGTCTATCACTTCAAGAAATAATATTGAGCTTAAATACCTATCTTTGGCTAAGAGAAGATGGGCCTTGAAGTGTTAACACAGACCGTCATGCTTTTGATTCATGATGGATACTTGGTAATGCTGATATTTAGAGGTGTAATAAATCTGCCTTAACAAAACTTTGCCTGGATGTTGGGTTAAAAGTATCTTTATTCCTGTTTTAATTTTTCTCTGTAGAGAGAAAGTCCCCAACTTATGGTCATCCTGGAATGATACAGAATTAAAATAAGACTTGTTGCCATAGTGGGGTGTTTTATGCAGACCTGAAGCTTTTTCGAAGATCTGGAGTTCTTAAGCAGTGATGTGTGATTATAGTTTGTTGAGGTTTTTTTATAGTAGCAAAGGCACAGCAGTAAGAGCAGAATTGTTGGGTTTGCTTCCTTCTTTTTTTTTTGAGGGGTGGTTTGGGGAACCTGCTCTTTTTCTGTGAGTAAACTATTGTAGCAATGTACTCCCTGGGTACCAAGAGTGTTTTGACTGCTCGTTGGTCCTCTTAAGAGCTGATGAGGCTTCTTCCAATGACTTGATCTGGCAGGCTGTAGGGAAAGGTTGGTTGGCTGGTCAGTCAAAAATGGTGACTTCTCAGAACCTTTCTTCGTGGAAGCATGTTAGTTACAAATAAACTTTCAGGAGAGATTTGTGACTCCTAAACAGCATTTCCAGCGAAGAGAAAGAAAAGAATCAATACTTAGTATTTCTAATCTTTAGGGCTCAAATCCAGATGGTGGGGGGCTTGAAATTCTGTGTTCTGTCTTAGCTTCTGCCATGAAACTGTGCTGACAGACTGTTGCACTTCATTGATGCAAATGAATTATTCACTGGAGCTGGGACTGTAAGAGGCAGGAGAGAGAATGAAGCAATATTAAGCTAAAACATCTATACACTGGTATGAAGAACACACAGGAGGCACCCGATGTCAGAAATGGCTGATGGGCATTGCAGAGACTCTGGGAGAATAAACAGGAGCACTGGAACAGAGAGACCTGTGATTCAGGGAGGGCTGGAGGCGTGATGCTGAACATCGACAATGTCTGTAATTCCAAAGCTTGGGAATCATAGAAACACAGAAGGGTTTGGGTTGGAAGAGACTTTTTAAGGATTATCTAGTCCAACACCTCCGGGCAGGAACATCTTTTTCTAGATCAGGTTGTTCAAATCCCTGTCCAACCTGACCTTGGACACTTCCAATGATGGGGCAGCCTTCTCTGGACAACCTGTTTCTGTGTCTCACCAACTTCAACATGAAAAATCTCTTCCTTAAGATAAATCTAAACCGACCCTCTTTCAGTTTAAAACTGCTGTCCCTTGTCTTGTTGCAGCAGGCCCTGCTAGAAAGTCTGTCCCCATCTTTCTTATAAGCCCCCTTTAAGTACAGAAAGGCCACAATAAGGTCTCCCTGGAGCCTTCTCTTCTCCAGGCTGAACAACCCAAATTCTCTCAGCCTTTCCTCCCAGCAGAGGGGTTCTAGCCCTTGGATCACTTTTGTGACCCTCCTCTGGACCCACTCCAGCATGTCCATGTCTTTCCTGTGCTGAGGACTTCAGAGCTGGCCCCAGCACTGCAGGGGGTGTCTCACCAGAGCAGAGCAGAGGGACAGAATCCTATCCTTTGCCCTGCTGCCCATGCTGCTGGGGATGCAGCCCGGGAGGACAGTGGCTTCTGGGCTGTGAGTGCACATTGCCAGCTCATGTCCAGCTTTTCATCCACCAGTCTCCCCAAATCATGAAGTCTGGTGGAAATAGAAGGTATTTGCTACTTGGGTGTCTGTTGGGAAGGTAACGTGGAAAATCTTAAAAAGACAAAGAGCTAATGGATTTATTTTTTTTTTTCTGGAGCACAGAGTTTGTGTTTCAGAAAGTCCATCATGTTATTCTAGCGTTGGCTGTTCTGGATTACAGTCAGGCTTATTAAAAGTGATTCAGGATCTTAAAGTCAGAGGTAATTCAGGTGCAAGTGGCTGTGGAGTTGGCACTTGGTGCTCCTGAGGAAGCAGGGATGTGACAGAAGCAGAAGGAGGACCTCAGAAGTCAGTTCGGTAAGTGTGGGTCTGTTTGGGAGATGATGGGTGGGATAGCTGAAGAGAGGAACTTTCCTTTAATGGCCCAGCAGCAATCTCCTAAAAGTGAAGGAAAAATGACATAGCGAGGACTTGTAAGGATCAATCAAAATGAAGCTGCAGAAATTGGAAGGAAAAGCACATGATTAAGTGTGAAAAGATGAGGGAATGGAGAAAAAATGATGGGTGATTCATAGAAAACTGATGCATTGAATGTTTTCTTTGCCTCACTATATCCTTGTTACAAGCAAAAGAAGGAAATTAACTAAATTATCGAAATGTAGCAGGAAAATTGCACTTGGAATAGCTCTTGGTATGTAGCCAGAAAAGGTATTTTGAGTGAGACCACTACATTTGACTGCAGGGCCTGTATTTTTCCATAACTTCATTAATGGCAGGAGCAGTGAAATAAACAGCCCGTATAAAAATCTGTGGTTGTAACAGACCTGAGAATAGGCTCAGGCACGTCCAGGGGCTGTGTCAGAATCTGAAATGGTCACAATAAACAGGAAAAATGGCCTGAAATAACGAGAAGAAATTTGATAAAGCGAGTGCAAAGTGCTGTAGTTAAGGAGAAATGAGCCACTGGAGTACCAAGTGGGAAAGGAGCTGGTGGAGCAGCAGTGTGGTGGGAGTGGGCAAGTTACAAGAGAGACCATTAAATGCGAGGTGGGGGAGGAAAAAGGCAAGTGTCATTCTGGGCTAGCGGGAGAGAGGGGTGGGAGAAATGAGGTGGTTTGATGTGGGGATGGTGTGCTGCCATGTGTCATTCTAGGCACAATATTGCGAGAAATACATCGGTCACTGGAGAGTGGCCAAAGATTGAATCATAGAATATCTCAAGTTGGAAGGAACCCATAAAGTCCTTCGAGTCCAGCACCCTGCTCCTTACAGGACTACCTAAAACTAAACCACATGACTAAGGGCATTGTCCAGATGCTCCTTGAACTCTGCCAGGCTTGGTGCCATGACCACTTCCCTTGGGAGCCTGTTCCAGTGACTGACCACCCTCTCAGTGAGGAACCTTTTCCTAATGTCCAGTCTGAACTACCCCTGATGCAGCTTCATTCCATTTCCATGTGTCTGGTCACTGGTCACCAGAGAGAGGAGATCAGAGATCAGCACCTCTCCCTCCACTGCTTCCCTTAGGAAGTTGCAGATGGTGATGAAGTCACCCCTCAGCCTTCTCTTCTCCAAACTGAACAAGCCAAATGACCTCAGCTGCTCCTCCTAAGTCTTACCTTTGAGACCTTTCACCATGTTGGTCACCTTCCTCTGGACACACTCTAATAGTTTGATGTTCTTCTTATATTGAGGTGCCCAAAACTGCACACAGTACTTGAGGTGGGGTTGCACCAGTGCAGTGTGGAGTGGGACAGTTGCTTCTCTTGTCCAGCTAGTTTTACTGTGCTTGATGCACCCCAGGACACATTTGGCCCCTTTGGCTGCTAGGGCACCCTGTTGACTCATATTCAACTTGCCATAGTTATACATACTGATGAGATTCCCTTTGAGCCTTCTCTAAGTGGAACAGTCCCAGTTCTTTCCTCACAGGAGAGATGCTCCAGTCCCAGATGGACTTCTCCAAGGGGCATCTCAGAGATGGGAGGACAGCTGTGAACTCAAAAAGCTTAGAGAAAACTACTGCAGTCATGAAACACATCTTTCTAACTTCAGTGCATGATAGGCTCTAATCCCAGAAGGAACAGCTTGGCCTATCATACCATCTTGGAAGTCCAGTGAAAGGTGGAGGATGGCAAAGGGCCTGGCCTGCCTTCTCAGGCCAACTTTTCTTCTCAAGAACCAAGGTCTCAGCTGAGTCCACAGCATGAAGCTTCAGTGCAGTGGCATGTGCTGTGATCTGTTCCATTGAAGTGTAGCAGCCTTCTTGGTGCCAGAGGCTCTGGCTGCCCTCTTCTGCAGAATCCTAAGGCCATGGCTGTTGCTCAGGAAGATGACTCTGCAGAGGTGCGAGGCAGGACAGGGTGTTTCCCACATTCCCTGGTCCAGCCACTGAGCTTTATGAACAGGACAAGCAGAGCAAGAGAGAACTACAAGGACTTCTTGTCACAGCAAGACTTTGGATAATGTCCTCTGCTCACAGGAACCCTGGGGAGAGAGTGGAGCTTGTAAAAGAAATGTCCAAGCCCTGTGCTGAAAGGGGTCTTCCCTAGGTCCTAGGGGAAAGGGATCTGCTGGACTCCTCCAGGCTGAGAGCACAGGCAACACTCCCCTCAGCTAACAAGCTGCCTGATTGTGGTGCAGCAGAAGACGAATCTGGCCAAGGCCAGGCTGTGACCTGACCCTTGGCCCTGCTGTGGTGACACCAGGAGCCTGCTGCACAAGGTCACAGAGAGGGAACCCAGCAGGCTGTCCCACCTGTGTCCAGTGCATGACTGTTAAGGGCAGGGACAGCTCCTGATGTTGGGCACAAGGGCTGTCTCAAGGCCAGAACCCCAAAGACCTTCCTCCTGTGGCATCCTGTCACCTCTAAGTCACAATGCCACCACCTGGCAATGCAGCCATGGCCATGCCCAGGCAGGATAAAAGGGGCATCCTCCCTTGTCCCACTGCCAGGCTGCACCATCAGGACAGAGCTGGCCAGGGACTGGCCAATGGCATGGGAGAGGACATCTTTGAGGGGCCAGTAAGATTAATTGGAGGGGCTGAGGGAGGAGCTCAAGGCTGGACAAGGCTCCTGGAGGTTCTCTGCTGCAATCTCAGCTCCTAGCAGTGCTACATTCAAAGTTACATCTGCTGGATGGAAATCCTGCTCCTTTGGGGAATGGAGACAAGCTCCTGAGGAGAGAAGTGCCACAAACACCTGGAGGTAGCCAAGGCTGTCAGGTCTTTTCAGCTGGATAGAAGTGGCAAAGGTTGGCTTGGTGGCTTGTCAAAACCACATGAATACGTTCTGGGTGGTTGAGGAGCACTGCAGAGCTCGCAAGGAGACATCTCAGAGGAAAAAATATTCTCATTCCAGCCCTCAGGCAAGATACAAAGAGAGTCTGGGGAACCTGCAGGAATAATACTGCTTATGCTGAGTCTTACTTGAGACCGTTCCTCACCTTACTTCTTCAAGATGCAGTGAAAATTTCTGCCTTATCCAGGGAGATAACCCCCCTTCAAACTTTAAATCTCACCTGTGCCCTTTCAAAGCTGCCTCTGTGCTTGATTTCACTGACTTCAGATGGAAGCTCTCGGTGTTTTCCTATTTGTGTGTGGCTGCCACCACCTCTTTTGGGCGTGTGATGATCCAGCTCTTCTCAGCACACAGGGATGAAGAGGAGGGGAGCTCCAGCTCAGCACAGCGTTTGAATTTGGATTTTCTCCCTTTTCCAGGAGGCAATGATCCACACCAAGTAGTGAAGTCAGCTAGAATCTGGGAATAGCAGTCTCTCAGAAATCAGTTGATTGGCATCACTGAGCTGCAGAAAGACCTGGTGGGCTTGATGATAGAATTTGATTGCCTGGAGACAGGGTTTTCTCTCTAATCTCACAGAAAGGCGAAGAAAACTCATCTGGTATCTTTTGTACTCGCATACATCTGGGAAAGCGATAGCAGAGCTTTTGATGAGGAGATGCAGAATGGGATCAGGCACGTAAAAAGGAGGAAAGTGTTGTGTTGGAAGTCTTCTGTCTCAAAGGGTTTACCTTGCAGTATTTTGAGTTCTTTGGAGTGTGAATACCCTTAGTAAGGAACAAAATCACATTAGATTAAAACCAGGGAAGGGTTGAGCAATAAACACACAGAGAGCATCATCACATATTTTCTATAATGAAAAGTTACCACAAATAATATTAATGTTTTATGTGTTTATTACTCAACCACTCTCCATTTTTAACCTGATTTGATCAAGCACCTTCATAAAAATGTGAAATATAATGAAAATAGACAGCTAGATGGAGAGATGAGCAAGAGCGAGATGCTCTGAAAGCCCCTCCTGAAGGAAAGGCTGCAGTAGTGGTTTCTCTGACAGTAATGAATCCATGAAAAAAAGCTGTCACTGATGCCCTGAGGGCAGGAAAACCTTCAGTATGAGATTCTTTTATCAGTCACTGTAGAAACAATCCCCAAAACCCAAGTCTGCCCAGGCCTTGCCTATGACGTTCTGCTACCTTGCAGGTGAAATTCAAATGGGTTTGAATCAGAAACCTTGGACTATCGAAGATCTTTGGTTAATCTGGACACTTTCCACTTGCTCTTGACGACTCTTTTCCATAAAGAAGGCTTGAAAGTAAGTGCTAATGAGTGCTAATTGCCAGTCAGGCCTGCATGCTCTAAGCAGCAGTTGATGATGACTCCTTCCACCTCAGAGCCTGGGAGATTGATTTCCTGGATTACCCGTTAGGGAAGCAGCATGAATTTCTGAATAAAATATCCAACATCTGAAATACTTTGGCAAATAGTAAAAGAACCTCCTGCTACTTTTCGCTTCCCAGGTCATGCTCAGCATGCTTCCCTGTGCTTTAGGGATAATCAGAGTGGTTTGGGTTGGAAGTGACCTCAAAGATCATCTAGTTCCATCCCCCCTGCCATGGACAGGGACTCCTCCTCCTAGATCAGGCTGCTCAAGGCCCCATCCAACCCGGCCTTGAACACCTCCAGGGATAGAGCATCCAGAACACCCCTGGGCAACGTGTTCCAGTGTCTCACCACCCTCAGAGTGAAGAATTTCATTATAATTTCCAATCTAAATCTACCTGCTTCCAGTCTGACCCATTACCCCTTGTCCTATCGCTACAGGCCTATCACTCCCCAGCCTTCTTGTAGGCCCCTGTTAGATGCTGGAAGGCCACAATGAGGTCTCCCAAGAGCCTGTTCTTCTCCGTGCTGAACAACCCCAACTCTCTCAGCCTGTCAAAGAAGGACCTTTTCCATCAACCCACGAAGATCTGAGCACCTCAGATGCACAGCCTCTGGCACACACTGCTATTCCCAGGCACACAGCCTCTGCCATGTGCTTTCAAGGGAGAAAGCAGATCACTGCCCAAGGATGGAGGCTGCTCCACACTGGGCTCTCAGGGTGGAGCGTAGAAGCTGGTGTGTAATATTTGGGCGTCTCGTTCTCATTTTTCTTATTCAGCCTGAGATTATTCTAGGTATGGAAAGAGTAATTCCACTTGATGTTAATTTCCCAAGCAAAAAATTATCAGTTTCTCTTTAATATGGACATATAATTTCTTAACTTCAATTATGTTGTTTTAATACACATAGCAAGGGTAATTCTCCTTAATTATTACCTTGAGCGCATGGCTGCAGATGCTGTTTACAGATATTTCTTTTTTTCAGTAGGAAATCTGCATTAGTCCTAAATATTGAAGTGTTTTTCATTATCGAGGGTGCTAATAAGTTATTCAGCCTACAGCTTTCATGAGGCAGGAGATAAGGGCTGGAGTGACTTCCTGGTTGCAAAGCCCTCTTTAAAATTAACGTAGGGGAAAAATAGGACCCAACCCTGAAATAAATTAACTGGAGTCGTTCCAGACACCTGCAAGTGCCACTTGTAACCATCAATCTTGTGGCTGATGTTTGTAGCTAGAGAAACAGGTTTCTGTTGGGAATGGCATTAACCAGCAACTGGGAACCTCTGAAGCCTGAGAGCAGCGTTTTGTGCTGCTGCAGGTGATGCATTTTCTTGTGAGGTTTCTTCAGCAAGGACTTCTGTCCAGAAAAGGTCCTCCCTGGGCAGGAAGTTCTCCCTCATGCTCTGTGCTCACTGTAGGGATGTCCTTCAGCAACAGGAGCCTCCCCAAGAGGTCTTGTCCTGTCCATCTTAAGGCTGGAAGGAGAGAGAGGAAGGTGATGAGGCATTTTGGCAGGATCAGTGTGTTATGCTGAGGTTCAGGTCTCCAGGCCTAAAGAGGCTGCTGTAAAACAAGGGAAAACAGTGGCTTTCAGCCTTTCTCAGTTCACAGAAGCTTCCCCAGCAGAAGTGCAGAAGCTCAGATGGGAAATATGTGCTGCTTGCCTTTGTCACCTCTTACAGGCACCTAAGTGTGCATCCATGATCTCTAGGGACTCCGTAGCGATGGACTGAAAACCACAGCTATAATCAAGGAGAAGGAGATCTCCCCCAGAGAGGTATTTCTTTGTAGCTCACCCTTTCCTCCTCTGATAACAAGTTAGGGGAGCCAGGTCTTCTAGCACACACCTTGCACCCACCACACCCCAAGCTGTGCAGAGAGAGGATCTTCATGGGGAAGAACTGCAAGACTGAGCATCCCCTGTGAAGAAGGACCATAAGGAGCTGAAGCAGAGGCTACAACAAATAAGTGCAGCAAATTGTTCTGCAAACAGTAGGAACCCAAAATCTGGTTTCCAAAGGCTTCACATCCTCTGTGTCTACACAGGCTTCTTGCACTGAGTTTGTATCCCTCCCATGGGTCCTGTTCATCCTCAGACTTCTCTCTCGTGTTCCTCAGCCATGGGCAAGGCAAGACACAACCTCCCGGGACTAATTTTGAGCTGTGTTCACACGCTCATGGGCTCTCTGGTCAGCCAGAAGAACAAACAAACAGATAACTGTTGCTTGTTAGAGAAGGCACTAATTTCAAATGTTCCTTTTCCTCTACCCAACCATTGTTTTTTACAAAACATGCAGCTGTTTAATATCCTTGATTTTTAGCTGTCAGAGTTGGTAGAAATTGTCCACTTGTTGGGACAGGTGGAGAGACAGAGCAATCACCAAAACTCTGTGCCTTAAGGAAACCAGGCTAAAATGTGGGGTGTATTTTGCATCCCAACATCTGTACACATCTTTCTTCCATCCCTGGCTCTTGCTGAAGCCAGATTTGTCATGTTGCCCACAGCTCTGAGTGCACAGAGACTGTGCTCAGCCCATAATATTTCACAACGTTTTCCATGAGCCTCCAACAGCTTTTTAAACAAGATAATCCTGGCTGCATACTTCCTACAAATGTTTCCATTCATAGATCCAGTATTTACTTCTAATTAAAGGCAATCTTCCCAGTCTGGGTACGTTTTGCCATCAAAAATTGAAAGGCATCTTTAAATTAAATAAGAATCACAAAATACTGTTACCATGAGATGACAACACACCTGATAACTTTAGGAAGTTGTTTTCTCTAATTAAAGTACAGTTTATAAAATTAGCTCCTAGCCTATGGGATTTTTTCTTCCTATTTGATGATTTTTCTTACAATGTCATTCAGGTCTATTGGAAAAAAAAAGAAAGTGTTGGTAAGAGCATCCTTAGCCAAAGTAATTATAATGATTTTGGGGAAAATGAAGACAATGATTTAAGATTCCTTAACTTAATGTTGAATTTTATCTAATGTTGTATTTCAGTAAATTCTATTTGAAATTCAGATGTTGTTTATTAGGTTTGGGAGGGACTGTACAGAAGAAATACAAAATAAGGGGCAGAAAATTACCAGCATGGAATATAGGGGTAAAAACAGAGAGTGGAACAGGAGAGAGGTGGTTACCTTGATTCACCCTATATTTGCTCAGGATTTCCACCAAACTGGATCCTGTAGTAGACAATGACACCGAGCTCTTTGCACTGATGAATTTGTAGGTATTGAGTTGAGCCTTTTCAACAGTGATACTCCTCACAAGTCAAACACAAACTTAAGTATCCAAGTCTAGTAGTTTGTCAATAAAAAATTAAAATGGAAGCATAAAATGTGCCTTATTGACTATCTGCTTGTAATTATGTATCTCCAGGGTAGTGTAAGGTGACTCTTTGTTCCAGCTCGAGTGTTTTAGCTGTGCTCTGGATACGTGGGTGGAGGTGCTTTATGAATGTGCGTTTAGCTTCGTGCTCAGTTATGCAAGAGCATGTTTCTTAATTAGAGGAATCCCAGGAAACACAGAGAGGCTGCAGCCCATCCCCACCCTGGGGCACAAAAATCCTCCACAGAAACCTTACACCCTCTCCAAGATTCATGCCCAAGAGAGAATGAGGAGAAGGAAGCAGATTTACATGGTACCGTGCTAACTGGCATTAATGGAAGTTGCAATAATCTGATTTATGTCCAACAGCTGGAGGGGATGTCCATGAGATGGCATCATCCGGTCTAAAGACTCCAGGAATTGTCCTTGAGGTTGAGGGAAAACATGATACAAAAGTGGTTCCTGGTGCAGTGGTCAAAGCAAAACCCCAGCATGGTGGATCCCCCCAGCAGACTACTCCTTGAAACTTGTTTTTAAGAGTGTAGGTTCTTTGATTGTCCATATAAACGAAAAAAAACCCCAAACCACCAAAAACAAAAGCCAAAGACCAAACCAAAAAGGCACAAGAAAAGCAAGCAAGCAAAGTATATTTTCAGTCTAAATTGATAGGATGAAACCAAGGGATCGATCTGATTCTCAGAACATCATCTGTGCTTGATCAGGAGAATTAGGAGTGTGCAGAGCCAAGTTCTTCTCTGTACAGCTGTGAGAGATGAAGCAGAAGGAGGCAGAAAACCTGATGCTCAGGTTACAGCACTGAGGGCCAGGGAAGCAATTAGCTACATCCCATCAGTCTGTCCTGTGCTGGAAGAGGCTGCCAAACAAAATATACTAAGGGGATGTGTTTTGGACCTCTTTCTGCAGCTTTCAATAGTAGGTGTCAGAGCTCCTGGCTTGGACCGGCCTGGGGGCTGCCTGCAGGGTGTTTTTTTGGGAGGACATCAGAGTCTGGGTCTGAGCTTACTCCACAGTGGGATGACTCCAGTATTTTGGATGTCTTGCATGGATTTGTTGTTCCTACAGAGTCAGGCGTGGGCTGAGCCGCTCAATTTGGGGCATTGCACCATGGCTGCTCACATCAGAGCAAGGCAAACCGCATCATTCTGGAGTAAGGCCACGCTCTTGGCACACTCTACTTCTCCATGGCTTCCTCTTCAGGATCAAGCCTGTTTGTGAAGGTCTCAGATCCTCTACCATTCTTGTCCCAGCTCCTGGATGATGTTTGGGAACTGATAACTTAGCATAGATAGGTGAGATTCCCAAAAACAAATGGTGGGAAGCAGGTATTCCCTTCTGGTTGTTTCTGTAAGATTTTATGAGTCCTTACAATTTAATCTTTGGCTTTTTCATAATCTGAGGCCATGCACTTCTCCACCCTCCTTCCCCCCCTTCCCGCCTTCATTCATTTCCTTCTACAGAACCATTTCCGTCCTCCAAATGTGAGCTTTATTAAATTGCATTCATAGCTCATTAGGGCCTGCCAATTCATCTAAGGGAACACAAAAGCCAATATTCCCTGTGAAAAGCCATTAAAGCCAGAGTGCTGGAGAAGAAAGGCACCCACAGACCTGCTCACAGGCTTTGTGATGGGCTGCAGCAGCCTGCCTGAACCTGAAAGACCCCTTCATGTATCGAAGCTTTGCACCAGCAAGCTGTGCTGAATGTGTAGGGCCAGATCTGGATGTGTCCTGAGCACCACACATGTGCAGAACTCCTTGAAGCACCTTCACAAAGCCACACCCTTGCTTACTTTTAAGGAATCTGCCAGTCCAAGACACCAAGGGGGATCACAACAAAATGTCTTGCTACAAGAACAGGTCTGGGGCTGCAGAAGGTGCCTGGAACCTGGACAAAGGGCTCAGCTTGGGGTGCAATGGCTTATGGGGTCTTGCTGAGTTTTTCCCACAGACTTAAGTCTTGATATCACCAGATGAGTTTGCACTGCCCAGACAGTGGCCTGAGGCAGAGGCTGCCAGGGAATAGATCCCCCCACCCTCCCCTCACTCCAGCCCAATTCCTGCGAGCGAGCGACCGGCAGCCCCAGACATCCTGCTGGGCAATTCTATCTCTGTCTCCTTCTTCTCCTCCCTCCCCAACCCCTTTAGTTTAGGGTTTCTAGCTTGGGCATGGCATGGGGACAACTCAGACTGCCTTTTCCTGGTGTGTCCAGGGCTCACATTCCCATGTGGAACAGTTCAGGATGGGGGCACTTGGTCTGCACACCCTGCTCTGGCAGCGCATCCTCACAGAGGGGAGAAATCACAGTGTGGCACTCAGGGCAGGATGTGAAAATGGAGATTTTACTTTCAGTTCACAAACTTGCTCTCAGCTTTTACAGCAGTATGAAAGCTTTCAGATGGGGGTGATTTTTCTGCCTTTGTGATACAAATGAATATCATAGAAGGGGTTGGGTTGGAAGGGAGTTTAAAGATCATCTAGTTCCAACCTCCAAAAAATAAGGAACGCTTCACAAATTTGTGTGTCATCTAAATAGAATGACACTGTAACATTGCACCAGCTGTTCTGCTTTTCTCTTTGAATAAGGACTAAATCACTAAACCACTCACAGGCTTTAGACACTCAGAATCCAATAACTTCTTTAATAAAGGCTCTTGATTATATAGTTTCTAATATAACAGCTATTCCTGCATCAGCCCTGCTGGAGTCTGCCTTGGTTACAGTCCTTGAGCTACTACAGCATCATCAGTCCTTAGATGTGTTCTAAAACACCTGGAAAACTCAATGGCAGCCAGAAAGAAATATTGTTGCTTGTTGGGGAAGACCCCCCAAACTTTCCTGGGGCTGCAGGCATGTTGGTTCCAGAGCTCTGGCTACACAGCAGCAGCAGCAAGACTTCTTTCCTGCAGCACATCTTGATGAATGCACAGGCAACACTGCCACTGTTGGGGGGCACGTCCTGAGGTTTTGTCATTTTATTGACCCTACTATGAGAGCTGGGCACTTGGGATAAAGCCAAAAAATAGCTTTTTGACTTCTTAGTTGAGAATATAGGAAACGAGTCATTAATGCACATTTTCACTTGTGCTGAGAAAGAGGGGGAAATGATATTTTCTTATGATTAGAAGAATAAATTGTTATTTTATGCACCATGACAGAGCTGCCAGCAGGCCTCTAGGCTTTCTCCCCAAACAAGAATAGTTGCCTTGTCATTTCAGATACAAAAGTATAAACAAATGTGCTTCTTAGAATGTATCTTCTCTCATTTAAAAAAAATAAAAACCCTGAAGAACCATGTTCTCTGCTGACAAAGACCAGCCCAGCTCCAGATTTACAGCTTTACAGGCAGAAGTGATTGGAAGAGTAGCGCTGCAGATCTTTCCCCATTAGCTAGAGGCTGGTGGGGAGCAGGGAAGGTGCAAGGAGATGTGGTTTTGGGAAGCAGCTCACGTTCATCTCTGTGCTGCCTGGGGCAGCTCTCCATGCAAAGCAGGGCTTTTGCATAAAAAGATGTACCTTGGGCCCTCCTACTGATCTGCTAGGCAATCTGAAGCAGTGCGAAGCAAACTTTGTGCTGCATTCAGACAACCTGCTTAGGATCCATCTTTCCCCACCCCTGTGATGGAGCTGCTGCCCCAAGTGCCCAGCTGGCCCTGGCAGTCCCTCTTCCAATTCTGGTGCCTGGCTGCTTGTGTTCTGGTGCCAAGGCATGGTCGGGGTGACACTGGGACTGTAGATGTTTGCTCCTTCTTTCAATTTATCTATGTCAAATTAAAAAAAAAAAGGAAAAAAATCCTTTTTATCTTTTATGTGCAATTCCACCTGCCTTACAGAAAAAGCCTTTGGTCCTTGACTTTCCTCCTCCTCTTACGTGCTGGTCAAAAAGGTGTTGTTTTTCCCCCAAAGCATTTCCAGGCTGAGACAGGGGACAGCAGGAACGTGCAGCCAGTTCAGCGGAGGATATATGAAGCAATCCTGGTCAGAGAGGCTTGCTTTGTCTCAGCTGTGAAATTAGGATGATGTTTCTTGTAGCTTTTGCAGCAAAGGAGGCCTGGAGACAGGATTTGGAGGTGACTGCTGAATGGGGAATGTTTTTTGGGAGCATCCCTCCCACAGGAAGGGCAGGGTGAAGAAAAGCAAGTGCTTGGTTTCTCAGTGCAGCACAAGGAACATCAGATGCACACACAGGCTGCTTGAGAGCCCTTTGCTGTGAGCTCCTGTGGCTAGTATTGATTTACCATCAGTAAGTAACAGAGTGGGAGAGCATCCTTAGCAAGGCCACTCTGCTGAGCCACTAACCAGCAAAGATGCTTCCTTGGCTCCAGATTCATCTTGCCAAGGCTGGAAACAGCTCGACCAAAGAAACTAATAAAGGCCAAAAAGTGCATTGTTAGAGAAAGGAAAAATGGGCAGAAAAGTCTTTCTGCTAAAGCCCTTTGCTGCAGTGTCACTTCTGCTCCTGAAGTACTGAATGGCAGGACTGCAAAGGTGAAAGCCCTTCGGGTGTCCACACAGCCAAGGCTGAGCAGCCAGTGATGAAAGAAATGCTGGATTCTCTCCTAAGAATAGTATTTTCTTAGTAAGTTTTAATTATCTTGCATAAAATGTCCCTTGTTCCTGGACAATGCCAGTAGGTAAAAAGTAGTGCTAATTCTGAATATCTCTATAATTTCCCTTTATTTTGGTCCTTGCACTTTCACAAATTCCCCCATGCCAAACTGAGAAGAGTTGTGTTTCCACTGACTGTTGAATTCTCCACTGGAGTTTTACCAGGATCACCCCATGCTGGCTTCAAACTCATGTTGGAGATGGGATGCTAATGGAGACGTACCACCTTCAGACTTGTTGTCGCTTGGCACTTTGAATGCTGAAGTTGGGAACCATCAGGCACAGCTGGATGAAACTGGGAAATTTCAATGTGAAGTTGTCTGGTACTAAATTGGCATGAAAACTGCCTCGGCCACCAGCCTGGCTGCTCTGGTTGCTACCTTGGCTTTGGAGAAGCAGATGTCCTGGGCTTACTGTGAATAAACCTTATGAATCCACTTAAAGAGAAGTTGGCAGTACAGTAGTTAAAAAAATACATCAGGGACAAATGTATCTTCATATATTTTTCATTCACAGCCTCTTTTCCTACCCAGTATTGTTATAATTACTATATAATATATACCATAAGGAGAAGTGTTCCCAAACTGGTATCTTCAGGACCTACTCCTACAACAGGAGCTTCTGCACCCACTCCTCCCTGACCACAGCCACCCTATGGGGTTTTTTAATAAAAATGACTTCCTAAAAGGAAAATATTCCCACTGCTCATACACCTACACGCCCACGTGGCAATCAGCCTGGCTTTGCCAAAGTAATCCAGACTCCCCTTAAGGGAGGAGGTGAGGAGACCTTGTTGCTGTTTTTCTTATGGCAGGATGGAGGCAGATGGGGGAAGGATAATGAGATGAGTAAAGGAAAGAAAGGAAAGAAGAGGAAACAGCCTTTTTCCCCCCCATAGGATATACTCTGAAGACAGCCACTCCCAGGCAAACAGGAGCTTTCCTTCAGGCTGGGAGGTGGTTTTTAAGGAGAGCAAAGCACCGTGTGTGTTAGTGCCGAGGCTCCTCTTGGAGTGAGATGCAGCAGGGAGCTGGGGGATGGAAAGCAGCAGCTGGGTGGGTGTTGTGCTGGGAGGTAAAAGGAAAAACTAATGAGCCTGTGCTGGGTGGAAAACATCACAGAGGTGGCTATTACAGACTCGCTGGTGCGGCGGGTTCCTGGAAGAGAGCTGTTTGTCTGAGCAGCCATCATGTGTGCTCCAGCCCGTGACAAACACAGAGCAACCCAGGGTACAAGAAGACCCATGTCATGGTGCTATGAGACAACATGTGGCACCAAGAACAGCATTACCCCTTCCAGGAGAACGGCAGACATTGCTGGAACAGTCCTTTTCACTGACTAAAGAAGCTCTTGTTGAAAAAAAAACCCTGATGAAATCTTAATTTTCCCATTTGGTGCATAAATTAAGAATCAAATAGGTTGCATCAGACTGTTCCCATCCATCTCTGGGTGTTAGTCTCCTTCTCTGGAGATGTTTAAGGCCTGCCTGGACGTGTTCCTGTGCAACTTGGTTTAGGTGATCCTGCGCCAGTGGGGGGATTGGACTAGATGATCTTTTGAGGTCCCTTCCAATCCCTGACATTCTGTGATTCTGTGATTCTGTGAACAACTAAGGCTCTGAAGGAGAAGGCAGAACTGTTCAGGTGTTAGCACAGAGGCTGGTTTAGATCTGTCCTCATTTGTGCTGGGGTTTCAGTTCATTGCCTTTGGTAGATCCACTTCTCTTTAACAGTCTGAAACTGCCTGATCAGTGGCACTGCTGGAAACCAGCAACTCATCTAACGTGCTTTGATGACAGTGGGCAAGAATCCACTCTGCCTTTTAGATGTGTGGAGAGATTGAAACCAAGGGAGGCTTTTGGGTAGGTCATGTCCCCTGAAGTGAGATGCCAAGCTTGCAGTACTGCTTTGCTTTGCAATGAGTGCTGAGCAATGGGCATCTCCATCCCCTTAGTAGGTGTCCAAGGAGGACTGGATCTAAGCAAGACAGCAAGCTCAGACATGATGTGTGCTGAAGGCTGAAGGTAAGTGAGATGAGTCCAGGTCTTTGTCATGGGCTTCTAGGGAGAACTGCAGGTGCAGTGTGGTTTTTCCAGGCCTTCACCACAGGGCGATTCCCCAGTTGAGCCACACTGGCGGTGAGTAATGGCCTTGTCTGCGCAACAGATGCACCCAAAACCTAAGGGTGAGTGTGAAAGGTGCGTGCACAATCCCCCAAGAAGTCTGAATCTTTCTGGACAGTCCCTGCAATGCTTGTTGATGTTTGTTTGTTTCCCCATGTCAGCAGAAGGGTGGGAGCAGCTGTACAAGGGAGGATGAGATCACCTGGGTTGCAGGCTTTGCTCACACTGGTGAAGTCATCTGGCCATAGACCTGTGACTATCTGTGTTAAGGTACCTCTGCCAGATAAACAAACCCTTCTGTCACCTTCTTACCATTTGACCCTGGCCCAGGGTTCTTGGTTAAGGCTAATTAAGACTGTAAAAAACAGTTTCTAACATGCCTGTGGTGCACACAATCCAGGTGGCTAAGGAGTTTCCAAGAGTCTGCATGCTGCAGCCTGGTGCACCATTAGTCTTGAAATACAAAGGATTTGAGCACAGCAGCTTACATGGGAGTGACACTGGTGGACACCATCACTTTTCTCTGATTTTTTTTTTTTTCCAAAACATAGAAATCATTGTGGTGGCCTTGGGTTTGCACAAGTAACCCTGGCAGGTTTGCCCTAATTGCTGTAGTTGATGCCTGGATTGTTAACAGCCAAGACTCAACCTGCTTGTTGACTTCTGAGCATGGGAATGAATCAAGTCAAACGGTCACTGCAAATGAAACTGAACCTTATGGGCTGTGATATTTTAGGAATTTGGACAGGTGAGGTTTGTGCTTCAGTTTTCCTAGAGAATATCCAGCAAGGTCCGTTTCAGTAGGGACACTATCACTCATAGAATGGTTTGGGTTGGAAGTGACCTCAAATATCATCTAGTGGCAACCTCCCTGCCATGGGCAGGGACACCTCCCACTAGACCAGGTTCCTCAAGGCCCCATCCAACCTGGCCTTGAACACCTCCAGGGATGGAGCATTCCCAAGCCCCCTGGGCAACCTGTTGTTCCAATGTCTCACCACCCTCAGAGTAAAGATTCATTATAATTTCCAATCTAAATCCACCCTCTTCCAGTTTGAACCCATTAGCCCTTGTCCTATCATTACAGGCCTTTGTGAAAAGTCCCTCCTCAGCATTTTTGTAAACCCCCACCAGATACTGGAAGTCCACAATAAGGTCTCCCCAACGCCTTCTCTTCTCCTTGAGGTCTTACCACAGAGGTGGCACCAGGACAGAACTTGCTTTGCTGCAACCAAGCTCTAAGTTGTGGTTCAACAGGGATAAAGCAAAGGCCACACAGAGCAGAAAATGTTTTTGTTAGGGGAATGAACATGCATGGAAATGCTCAGCGAGGAAGACAGGGGTGCACAATGTGAAATCTCACAGTAGCTGGTGTTTTCCTGCCTGCAGAGCCCTGATTAGATCTTATCCGACCACAGCCGGCAGTCGGCGGGCACTGGAGACACACAGACATGGCAAAACAAAGTGCAGACCCGCTCAGAAAGTGGCTGTGGGAACAAAGCATGGCTGAATTCCTCTCTGGTGGGAGGGCGACCAGTGTGCTGGGAGATGCAGTGTGTGGAGAAAAGCCAAAACCCATGGCTTTGTTGGGGAGAGGAAGGAATGAGGGTGAAGGTAGACAATGTCACTCGTGGGCATAGCAAGGTGGTGGGAATACAGGCTGAATGCTTCATCTGGTAGATACTTTTGAGGCAACGGCAGCCTGGTGGTTGTGAGGAGCTGGCAGAAGGTTGCTCCTGCCCAATTATACCTGTATCTTTCTAAATAGTTGCTTTTGTGCTCATTTTCCATGGACTCTGGGTCACGTCTCCTACACAAAGCCAGGTCCCAGCCTAGTCATGGAGCCCTGTAGGCACATTGCAGAAACCATGGGGATACCTGGGGCGCTGCTATGTGATTAGTCTCCGGTCCAAGCAGTTCGAGTGAGGCTGGAAGAACAGCTGGTGAGAGATGCACAGCCAAGGTCCTGAGCTGATTCTCACAGAAGGCTTTTGTTTTGCTTGGAGACATGGACCTGCATTTGAGGGCTGAAGTTCAGGTGTCCATGAAGGGTGGTATTAAGGTGCCTGAGTTTCAGTGAAACTCAACTGGATTAAAACATGCTAGTGACATGGATGGTTAGGCCAATGGCTTCTCTGCATCTCAGTTTCTCCCTCTATAATGAGAATGATGATGGTTATCAAGCAGCATGCAGCAAGGATAAATCAAGACAAGATCCTCGATGCCAAACAGGACAGAGATCATTATATTCCAGCAAAAATTAGTGCAAAGTTGAGGTGAGTGGCCTCCTTTTTGACAGCTTCTGGGATTCAATGTGGCCGTAGAGCAGCCTGTCTACTGTAGTCACCATGCATAGCCCCATGCATGTGTGGGAGATGAGGGAAAGCAAGCCAAGAAGAGCCCATGAAGGCATGATTAAGCCTATAGTTGGCCTGAGAGAGGGTTTGGCAGCTTGATGGTGGAGGGAAAAATGGGTACTGATAAATTAAAGGAGCAGAGATCAATAAAGCACTGTGGCTTTCCTTGCCTTCTAGGCCTATGCAAATTTAATTGTGGGAGAGGCCTAAAATAAGCCATTCAATTAAATGAGTTTTGAAAGAGCACAAAGCGAACTTCAGTTCCATCAGAGAAAGCCACCTGCATTGCGCCACAAGGCTTGGAGACACCTGTTTGATTAAACATCATGTAACAACCTTTGTGGGGCTGTAGCTTTCATATCACTTAGATGAAAGCACATTTTTCCAACTGAGTTATAAAGCTCTAAAAATGAGATTCAACCTTCTGCTGAAATCCTTTCCCTCGCCACTGAACTCTTCATAACTCACCTTGTGGAGATCTTTTCACAACCCGCTCACATCCCAGTAGACGTGAATTTGGACAGCTGGAAGAATTGCACTGGCTGACACTGGCCCTGGCATCCTGAAAGTCAGGAATTCCAGTAAAACTTTCCCAAAAATATCTGCTTTTGCTAAACACTGGCAACTTCTGTTTTCGGACCTGGCAGAGAATGAAACTTGGCTACAATTGCCAAATTGGACCCTTGTGTTGCTTGGCATCTCATCTGGTAATTATGTTGTGTAAATGGAACATGGCTTGCAAAGAGTGGAGGGCACTGATTTAGCCCTTGGGCAGCTTCGGCTCAGCTCCATCGCTGCTTTGCTGATGGGGACTGTGCAGAGCAAGATTGTGTTTAAGCCTAGATCCAATGCCCCACACTAAGGTTATAGCTACTCCATGAATAATGCCTGGTCTTGTGAACAGGATTGTCATCTACATTATTTCATAGAATCATAGAATTGTCAAGGTTGGAAGGGACCTCAAAGATCATCTAGTTCCAACCCCCCTGCCATGTGCAGGAACGCCTCCCATTAGATTAGGTTACTCAGAGCCCCATCCAGTCTGGCCTTCAAAATTTCCAGGGATGGGGTTTCCACCACCTCTGTGGGCAACCTGTTCCCGTGTCCCACCACCCTTTGCTCTCTATCAACCCAACTGGTAGCTCTGAGTTCAGATATTTACCCTGCATGCAGGAAAAGCTGAGCTCAGGAAAAGCCCTGGACAGTCCTGATGTCCCTGCTCTGGAAGAATGAAGCTCTCATGATTTTTCTAAAGCACCAACTGAATATGGGTTTTTTCTGCCAGGGAGCATTAGGGCACAGCCTAAACCCATTGCAAAAGCATGTTTTATATAAAGAACAAAAAATTTAGATTTCATCAAGTTCATGCTTATGTGAAAGTTTACATTTCCCTTCCAAGCCAGTGGGACCTATTTCTCCTGTAGGTCCTCTTAATCCATTAGCATTTTTTCGAACCCATGCATGAGTTTTTAATGGATTTGGATTTGGGGGTCTTCAGATTCCATTGATCTGCTAAAGTCCATCTGGCTATTGCAGGGCTGGAAGAGGCCAGGATACGCCCAGCAACATTTAGAATCATAGAATGGTTTGAGTTAGAAGGAAACTTAAAGATCATCTCGTTCTAACCCCCTTACCATGGCAGGAACACCTCCTACTAGACCAGGTTGCTCAAAGCCCCATCCAACCTGACCTTGAACACATCCAGTGTTGGGGTATCCACAGCCTCTCTGGGCAACCTGTTCCAGTGTCATTTCTAATCTAAATCTACCCTCTTCTATTTCTTTCTTCTTACCACCACTGTTCCTGCAACACAATCCTGTTGCCAAGGACCTGGTGCTGCTGGTCTGAGCTTGCCCCATGTGGGCCCTCAGGGCATGAATAACATAATAGAGAGGGAAATAGGGTTGTGTCAGCTGCTTCACAGATGGTTGTCTAGTTAGCCAGGTATTCTAGTCCTCACCTGGGGATTTTTCAGGGGAAAAGGAGGGAATATATTCCCCAGCAGATCTCCTTGTTGTCAGTCAGGCTTCCATCTACATATGGAGATCTCTTTGTGGGAGATAAAAGTGCTGCCAGCTTGATTTTTTTCACTGCCTGCTCAAAAACATTCACTTTTTTCTGGTAGCCAGCACCCAGAGCAAAAGGCCAAGGGGACAAGCTCAGCCTTCGTTTCATAAGTTCAGCAAATTTCTGTAGAAAACCAGGATGGAGACAATGCTCCAAATGTGCATTTCTGTGTAATATCATGATTGAAAATAGATATAACCATTTTAACCTGGAATCCTGTGATGCTTAAAAGTAGGTAGTGGGAAAGCACTGACCAGAGGCCTCAATAATGGATTGGAATGGGGAATCTGCCCATTGATAAGGACTAAAACACCTCAGCTCCCTTCTGAGTTGGTTTGGGCAACGTCTCAGGTGCCCATTGCTGGCCAATGGCACAGTGCTTCTTGCATGTGAGTGTAATTTCAGCCTGGACTTAATGCTGCAGTTAATTAGCAAGTCTCCTTCTCTCTTCGTTATTCAGTGACACTAATGGCTGTGAAAGGAAAGAACAAAATGAGCCAAGTTCATTTCAGTTCTGTGAGAAACATGGGAAAACAGCAACATTTGCCAAATGGGAAAGAGCAAAAATGACGAGATTAAAAAAAAAAAAAATAATTTCCAGTTTCTAAGAGGACTCTACCAATAACAGTATAAAAGATAGCTGAGTGTTCTGCTTAAATGAAAAAAGTGATTGCTTCGCAGGCAAGTGAATGGCTTTCCATATCTTCTTCCCCTGCCAGTGGCATTTAATTTTTTTTCCTCCACTCTTCACTTATTTGATTCCATCGGTGTGATGATATTTCTCCTCAGTGCAAGAATTGGAGACACCCAGAGTAAGTCATCCCCTTTGGAGGGGACAACTCTGGTCTGTCACCTCTGCAAATGAGTTGTGTTAACGCAATGATCACGTGGCTCAAATGACCATGTCAAGCTCAGGAAGTTGAAAACTCATAGTAGCTGTACAGCCTTAACAGCAAAATTTTATGAAGCTATGGAATTGTGAACCATCCTCAGGGTAAACGTGGACCCAGTGCAAGAATTGGCCAGGCTGAAGAGAGGCTCTTCCATGGTGACAATCAACATAGCTGTGACCACTGAATGCTTCACAGCTGGTAGGATCTGGCCTCTACATGTTATTTTGAGGTTCACAAGCCCAGTTACCTGGTGGATATACCTGTCAGATGAAAGAGCAGTGTGGAGGGCAGCTAAACCAGTGGAGCTTCATGTTCTACAGACTTGTGTCTCCAGCTGCACTTGCATCCTCTGCAGGTTCCCTAATGTCCAAGCAAAGCAATATGTCTTTCCAGGGAGGAATAACTGGGTCTTTTCTCTCTATTCTGCCTCACTTGCAGAAAACTTCTCTTTCTGGGCTTCCTTACAGTGACATTATATGTGGTTGGCACTGGGTATGAGAGTCAAAAGTTATTGGGGGTGAAGAAGACCAACAGGCACGTGCATGGAGGTGGTGCAGAGAGAGGGTGTGATTAGATAAGGCTCTTTTCCTCAGGATATATACAAGCTGTAAGCTCATAAAGTCCCTCTCTCAGGACCTAGGAAACACCAGAATTAAACAGCCTGCACAGCCACAATCTGGGCCTTTGTGCACATCGAAAGTGATGCATCCTTTAATTACCTGATCACCGATCATTTGGGGTTATTTTAATCTGGTAAATTGCTCCAGGCCACATTAACACACGCTGCTCAAACCACACACTGAATTCAACATTAATTTCCTTGCAAGCTCCTCTGAAATGCTTCAGCATCTGATCAATATTAATGCATTTATCTTCCCAGCGCTCCCGGGATCTCACCAGAGGTGAACCCAGGCACAGTGAGATTGGGGCCAAACAGATCAAAAGGAGTCGTTAATTTTAGGGGGCTCATTTTGCAACACTGGGGAACTGATCCTCCAGAGCACTTGGCATTTCACCACAGTTTGTGTGCCTGAAGTACAACTCCCGTTGACTTGTTCTTGTCTCCTGGTGCAAATCCAGCCTGAGTGCCTGAAGTGCTGGGGTCTGAGTTGTGGGCCCCAAGTTGGAGCTGACCTGTGGATGGGGCACAACACAGCAGAATGTTTTGTTTTCCCCACTGGCTTCAGGTTCCAGAGGCAGGACCTGGCCCACCTGTGTCTCTGTGGCTCCACCTTCACCCAGGTGGTTGCGGTTGGGGTGATGGGCGAGGTCAGGTCTATATTAACCAGCAGCTGATGAGTTAGAAGAGCTTTCTGTTGTGTGTGGCTTCTGTTGGGGCTAGTCACATCTTGTTGAGCTTTCTTGGTGGTGTCCTTCCACGTGCAGGACCACTGAAGGAGCCATCTCTGTCTGTTGTGTCCAGCAGGCAATGCTGGCACCACAGTGGGCGGCAGAGGAGCTGGACCCACAGAAACCTATGGCAGGATTGTTTGAGAAAAGACTTCTGAGGAGACGTTGCTGAGTTCAGCATTGGCCTGTGCAATCAGGCAACTGGTGGCAGCATAAAGTGATGATGGCTGAACAGTGTCCTACATGGTGTGGCAGGAGTAGTCACCATCCTTGAAGGTATTTAAAAGACTTGTAGATGTGGTACTGAGGGATATGGTTTAGTGGTGGTCTTGGCAGTGTTAGGTTTGTAGCTAGACTCAATGATCTTAAAGGTCTTTTCTAACCTAAATGATTACATTCAATGGTATTGAATTGGAATTCTTTGAGCAACTTCTTTTTTTTTATTTATTCATATATATTTGCGGCTTTTGAGTCCTTACCTCACCACCTAATGTTCTTTCAGTGTAAATCTGGAGATTAATATCCCAAATCAGTGCTCCCCCCAAAAACCAAGCTTGCAAAACCAAATCAGCCAAACCAACTGGAGAAAGATCCAGTTCTCATTTTGACCAGAATTTGGCACATTGGTGAGGCTTAGTCCTTTAGATCCCAAGCCCAGACTCTACCTTTGCAGCTCCAGGGCTGAGAGAAGAGACATATGAGCAGGGTTTGTTTTAACCATGCAGCTCTTTGAAGTTAGGAGTCAGGTTTGGCCAGTGACTTCACACCTGTCAGCATGGAAATACTGAGATTTGGGACTCCAGAGATTACCACCAGGAACCAACTGGGGTGTGTGGTTTTGCTTTCTGTAGCTTTTACCCCTGGGAGCATCTCCTGCTGCTCATCCCTCTGTCCTGCCCATTCCTCATCTATTACCTGCTCTCCTGTCTGGCTCCTGTTGGCTCTCCCATTTCTCACACCCATTGTAACCACCATGTTACTCCTCTCTCTTCTGCTTTGGCAGGGATAGTTTTTTTATCCTCTTGCTACGCTTTCATATGACTGTGACTTATGACCCTGTGCTTAAAGATTTATTGCAATACACACATGGCATGGCATGCTCTAAGTGATGCGTTCAGCCTGGCTATTATTCTCTTAAATCCCAATTTTTCCATAGTGAAACAAGCAGCCTCTGCCTTATCAAGACTTTTGTTCTCCAGCTTCCTAGGTTTATTCAGATGAGAATAAAACCCAGGAAGAAAAGTCTTAGCTTGAAGAGGTTGACTGGCATCTATGAACCTCAAGAGTAATATAAGCACCTGGGAGCTTAACCAAGCACCAGATGGTCTTCAGACAACTAATTGCAGGCTGAGGATTCATGCCTGTATCAGCGCTTGCTTATTCCACCTCACAGACATGGTTAAATCCTTACAGCAATTTAAACCCCCTCCTCCCTGTGAGAAAAGCAGCACAGGCAGCACCCATGTATCATCTCCTCTCCCTTGCTTTTGTATGTTTTTGGACAGTGTCCTAGCTGTCTAAGATGAGCAAGGGCCTTAGGTCATTTTAAAGAGCTTAAACTGATCTAAGGCTTTAACATGCTTAAGGGTAGTGTAAGGACATTGATTATATTTAACACTAAAAAGAACACAAAACACCGTGTACCTAAGACCTGCAGAAGTGTCTTGTCTGGTGTGGATTTCTGTTCTTTTTTTCATGTACGTCCTTCTGATCTAGAGACCAAGTCAAAGCCCCCTAAAGACACTGAAAAGCCTTCAATTAGCTCAAAGGAGCATCAGCTGCAGCAGGTTCAGCCTGTTGTTGTGGACATTCTTACAGCCGAGTTTATGATTTTCTGTACTGAACTTGTGGTCTCAAAACTAATCTGAAAAACATGGAAGTCCAACCATAAGCACTAGTTTCACCTACAGTGAAAACCCAAAACACTCTATCAAAGTGCACTTTTGAAACTGTAGTTATTTTTAATTACTATCCAATGGAAGAAATAGCAGAGAACCATTTTAATAAGCAATTTTCTCATTTAAATGTCTCTTTTAAAATAAGATATTTTCTCTCTCTTTTTAAAGCAAGCAGTTATTGTCATAAGTTAATTTTCTCATGACTCAGCATAATACCCAAGAGGATTTCCTTCAAATTTCCAAATGGGTCACCTTGGGCCAAAGACTGGAGTTACAATGCTACCACCCTTGAAAATGCCAAGAAATGCTGTGGGTGCATGAAAAACAAGTGAGTTTGGAGGGAATGTTTATCATTCTAGTCAGACCTAGCATCTAAGAGCGTTAAGATGGTCACTTGTGCTGCCAAGTTTGAAGATGCCTTGCCCCAGGATTTTATTTCATCTTTTCCTAGAGGCCATGAAGTGTCTGAGATGTCATTTTGCTTTGAATTGCTTGCCAAGGTCTACGATCACTCATGACAGCATTGCTATCAGCATCCACGGGAGCAGACCAGCACCAAACAACCTTGTTCCTCCTGTGCTGTAGTTTGCATGTGGATCCACCTATGTGTGTGAAACCAATAATTCACCTTCTCACCAGCGCTGGCCTAAATTTTTTGGACACTGTCACAAGCAGAAAAGCCATTACCCAAATTTGCTAAGTGGTAGTAAAGGCAGCAGAGAACAGCTGTGTGCTTGAGTGTTTGCTTTTTGTTGAAGCTGCTCTGGCTTATAAAATCATAGAATGTATTGGGTTGGAAGGGACCTTCCGAGGTCATCTAGTCAAACCCCCCTATAATAAGCAGGGACATCTCTTACTAGATCAGATTGCTCAGAACCCCATCAAGCCTGACCTTGAATATCTCCAGGGATGGGGCCTCCACCACATCTCTGGACAACCTGTTCCAGTGTTCAACCACCTTCATAGTAAAGAACTTTTTCCTAATATCTTACCTAAATCTACCCTTTGCTAGCTTAAGATGCTAGCTCAGATGCTGGAGGTTGCTGCCTGGCAAACTCCAGCTTGCATGGGGAGTTTCAACCCTAAGCACAGACCCGGACATGGATGTGTGGGTGCTCATCTGTGGTGCTCAGATCTGGGCAGCCCAGCAACAGGCACGTTTCTGCCACTCTTGCAGAAAAGCATCAATAGTGCTGATTTGTAATTGAAAAGGAAGATTATATTGTATGACTCAGAGACAACGTCGGGAAAGAGATCCAATATTATAGTGTTTAAGCTGAAGAAAACCAGGTTGCGAGTGGAAGAGCTTGGAAAGCAAACATGACTCCTTTCTTTATGCTCATTATGTTGCAGTTTACACAGTGCCCATACTAAGGGCCAGCAGCCGAGCACAGCCGTGTGTGAGCAACCCCAACATCATCGGGAAGGACCAAAGAGGTAAAAATATAGTTTAAAATATTACTCCAAGGATTCTACCACTTCATTCTGAAAAGAAAAAATTCTTATGTAGAAGCTGATTTTTATTTTCTTCCCTAGATTCACAATATTTCTGTAGGAGGCTTTATGAAAAAGTTGGGATATCTCTGACACAAGGGTTTGGATTTTTTGTTGCATGGAGTCACTGGGTGCACGTGCAGCGACCGTAGCCATTTCAAATGTTCATCAGCCACATCTCCTCATTAGCTATATTCTGATTATAACCTTTGGCAGAGCTGCAGGGCATGCCCAGGTAATGAGAGATTGCCACCGTGCAGCCACAAAAAAGGCCCAAATTGATGTTTTATCAGCAGTCTGAATTCTAGCATTTGTGTGCTTCATTTTACCACTCCATTAATGTTTTTGTAATCCAGTTGTATGTAATTAAACATTGAATGTGGCCATTCAGAGCCCCGTAGCTGCAGCATGCCCTGCTATGTGCAGCCACTCTCGAGAGAACTTTTCATGTGAGATTTTCATTTTTTACAAATACCTGTTCTTCTAATAGCTACAATAGCTCTGCAGGAGTTTGTCAGTCAAGCAAGATTACAGACTCCCTAAATTCAGGCTGACATGGCAGACTGTAATGACTCTGAAGGGGTTGTTACGGTCCATTGTTCCAGGGGTCCCTGCCTAATAGGAGCATCTCATACATATCTCATTAAAATGGCTTCAGAGAGTTCTATGTTACCAGTTACTTCAAATACAAGTTATTCTATCACCAAAAAAAAAAAAAAGCACGTTCACATGATGCTAAAGGTGCAGGTTAAATAAGGGAAAGAGAACTTAGATTTACAGGCTAATATGTGCCTTTCCCTTATGCAGTTTTGATGCTGAGAAGTTGCAGCCCTGGCAAGGATTTAAGCAATTTTAAATGCAATTTTTGCCCACTGAAAGCAGGGAAGGAAAAGTGGGCGATGCTGTCTGTGTGCTGAGATTTTAACGTGCTACTGTAGGAATCAACACAACTTCATGAATACTAGTGGTGGATGTTTTTAGTATGTGGTAGCTCCAGGGTAAGTTATGGTGCTTATCTTCTGGACAGATGAAGCTCTTTGGCCTTGGTCGTGCTGGAGGTGAGGGCAGATGATCACACTTGCCCTTTCTGGCCTCAAACTCTCTCAATCTTCTCCTGATGATGGGAGGTTATGTTTGGTAGTCTCATTTAGTACACCCAAGTCACAGCGTGGCATTTCTGATACCAAGTGATTTACATGTAAAAGAGAGAGACAATCTCATGGTGGTGCATTGAAGGGAAACTTGGATTGGGTAGTCAACTCCATCTTCTGAGGTCAGTCACATCTTTCATTTCACAGGTATACAGTGGTGTGGAGACCCTGCCTGGGGACTCCTGGTGACACTACCATGGAACAATGCAATGAAGGAAATCCTGGGGGTAGTGAGAAGATGGGAGTAAGTCAGGAGCAGAAGGAATGCTGCTCAAATTGCACACTGTGAGAGCATGTAAGCACCCATCATTGGAAATGTCAGGCTCCTTGGGCTGCCTGTGGGGCTGGACAGCCACCAAAGCATCAGATTGGTGGGGTGCAGTAACCCATTGCAGGGGCTGGCAGAAGCAAAGCCAAGTGGCTCTGCCCAGCAGAGGGTAGCATTGCCCAAACACCCCAGCTTGGTTTCTGAGTTTACACCTTCAGGTACCTCTGAACTCCCACCTCCACCGTACCCCCGTTGAGTTGGGAGGCAGAGCTCAACCCAGACCCAGACAAAGCCTGGCAGGGTGATACGTTGTAAATTCATCTCATAAATTGTGAGAAATCTGGCAAATCAGCTGCAAAAGTAGAATTTTAAAGAATCTGTTAAAGAACACAATGCATGTGAAGCAGTTACATGCAGGCAATCACATCTAGTTTTAAGTAAACGTTATTTAGTTGCTTGTATTAGGATTGATTTCCAGACATGCAATTTGATGATCAGGTTTGGAGCTGCTCCCGATGCACAGGAGAGCCTGTGGAGGCCTCAGATTTACTCACCTAACTTGTGTGTCTCAAAAGAATGGCACTTTTTTAAGCGTCTTACATTTCCCGAACCGCGGAGACATTCACTCTAAACGCGTCTCCGTTACTCTAGACTACAATTTTCTCTGGTGGGTCCTGCCCGTCGGCCCGCACCAGAGCTCAGCCGGTGCCCGATGCGACGACGCTAGAGGTCCCAGTGTCGCCGGGAAAAAGCTGCTTTGGGGCATCACCTCAGCGTGTGTGAGCCGAGCTCGGGCCGCTCTGCCGGGGGCTGCGCGGTGCCCGTTCACCCCCCGCCTCAGGGCTCGGTCCTGCTCCAGGGGTGCCCCTGGGGTTTGAGTGCCCCTTGCTTTGCTGGGTGCACGAAGGGCTGTGCTCGGTAAGGGGGATCCTTGTCGAGGGGCGAGTTTTTGAATCCCAGGAGTTGTGTGTGTGTGGGGTGGGCAGGTGGGCACCGCCGCCCCTGCGCATCCCAGCATCCCGGCGCAGCGCCCGGCCGGGCAGCCCGGTGGTGTGGTGTGGCTTTGTAATTTTTTTTTTTCCCTTCTTCTGCTTTCCCT